>JAHPZR010030849.1:0-29271 GCA_019787425.1 Platygyra sinensis
TTATAGTGAATGCAAGTCCATGAAACTATACTAAGATGCCATGAAACAGAAGCAGGAGGCAAGTGCTAAGAGGCACTACAGATGACCAGAACAAAACCTTTATGCCAGCTGAGTGGCACTGATAACTTGGTGGGTATCCTGGTGTGGAACAGCTAGGCAGTGCTGGACAAATGGTCCATCGATTTTATGATATGGAGGTGGAGGCATCCCTGTTAAAGAAGTGATGGCTGAGGGGAAGGCTGAAAAGGCAGAGGCAAAATGCTGGATAGTGCTACAAAACAAAGAGGATGACGGCCAATGCCAATGTTGATGAAGCAGCATTTCCTAAAATGATTGGTCGTCAATCCCTTGAGCGCATGTGGGAAGGGGCTCTCAGGGAGTCTACTGCAATCTCCTGAACACCTAGATGGAGTAAGGGAGAAGAGGTAGCCACAGTGGGTGCTGTGAACTCTGAGGGGCACAGAAAGCCAAAGTACCCAAGTGAATAGGCAGCTTAGAACATGAGGTGATCTGGGAGAAGAAGATCCAAAGACTGCCTAATCACGAACATCAGTTCATTGGTGATAGGTAAACAGGTTGTTGAGGGAGAGCTCTGACAGCACTTAACACCACAGACAACCTGCTGGAAGTGAAGATAGTTGGTAAGGGGGTCTTGAAACCCCTGTTCAGTGTGGAAAGCTCTAACCCCAAAAAAGCAGAACTAAGCGCACCAAGCTGACAGCAGAAGGTAATAAATTGTGGCAGGAATTTGGGGGGGGGGTATGGGAATGGGAAGAGGCTGTGCACCAAGTGCCAAAATTTCTGCCAACAAAATTGAGATATGGCATGAGATAAGGCAATAGCTATTTGACAATAAAACACCTGTTACATGCTGAGAGGAAAATGGAAGACATGAAAATGGTGTCATGACTAATCCAAAATGTTGGATTTAATTGTTCTTTTTCACTGTTTTATGTCTAAAGAAATCTCTTTTAATACGAATCTTGCAAAGATGACAACTTCTCCAATAGTGGATGTGCCACTAGGTTGACTGAGTTGAGTGGAGCTCAATACCCAAGAAAACAAGCAGAGTGGAAAGGCCAATGCACTTGCCTGGGTGCACAGGTAGACCTAGCCATTGACAAACTTACAGAGCAGTCACCAGGTTAAATGCACACTGTGCTGACTGGGAAGGGGCCTGCAGTGATGAAATCATCCAAGTAATGTAGAATATCTGGTGTCTGGAAGGAAGTGACCAAGATCCATTCTACCATGTCCTCAGTCGTGTTAAAGATAAACAGAGCAGATTGAAGTCCATAGGGGTGAAGTAAGTCCACATGGAATTGGTTGTGCCACTTCATCCCCAGCAGGTAGCAATGAGACAGGTGGGACAGGCACATTGCAATATGCTGCCTCCACATCATAAGGACCCTCCACCAAACTTGAATACCAGGCAAATCACCTGATCCACAGTGCTTTAGTTAAGGGATAACTCATCTGGGTTGATCCCATCATTGACACTAGCCCCCCACCCCCATCCTCGGAGAGGAAAGGTCTACAATGAGGGGCCACTTTCCTGATTGGCCTCTTTTGGGAATGACACAAAACCTGCTAACTTGGAGATTTGGGTAGGGAAAATTGAACAGGCCTACCACCCTTCCTAAGGACACCTCATTGGTCAAGTACTTGTCTATAACTGACAGATGCTGTGCTGCCGATGGCTTGGTGCGGGAGATGGCTGGTCCTACAGCACAGCGTCAAGCAGTAAGACAGGTGAAGAACTGGACAAATTCGTTCGAGCTAGGCTAGAATCCAGTGGAGGAATTCCCTTGGTCTCATTCACGAGTCGAGGTATCAAAAGCTGCCTCTTGGCTGTTAAGCATGTTTCTGGTACACATGACATCCAATAGCCACAGAATGAACAATAATCAAAGCAAGAATCCACAAAGATGGTCAGACTGGCACACACTGCAAATGATCCACAATGATCAGCTAACAGAAGTGCACATGTATTGTGGTAAAGCGCAAGGGCATGTACAAATTCCCTGATGGCCACCCCACAGGTCACATACAGTCAAGGGGGAAACTACTGGCTGCATTGGTTTAAGTCTAACTTTGCCTAAATTATATTTATTATTATATTTGCTTACTAGTTGTGTAGGACTTTACAGACAATATACATACCTCCCCCTTCTGTCGGGGAGTATGGATATTTTCTGGAACTGCACAATATGTTTGTAGAACGTTTAGAGGAATCTGCTGATTAATAAAATCTGCTTGTTATTTTAAAGGACATGAGACTTCTGGCTTCACTGGAACTCAGCACGTTAACCCTAAAAGGTACTCTTAACTAACTTTGCCTTTGGATTTCACAAGTTTTCAACTTCATCTGAAGCATTGTTCACTTGATGATGGTCAAGAGTGACTTCATCACACCTGGACTTTGGCAAGACTTAACATTTCTAGAACTCTGTCAAAAACATCCGCACAGTATGTGTAGCTCCAGATACATAGTTTGGAATGTTGACCAAGATCTTGGCTACATTCTCATGTACACCAGTACACATGGGAATGGCAACTGTATTTTCTTTGTTCAGGAGTCAGTGCTTCACTATGTATTTTTTGGTTAATGTTAGTAGTGTGTTGCTTATATTGGATGTGTAAAACATTTTCAAGGACTTGGAACTAGTGTTGTTTCTTTTTTCTTCTGTTGTAGTTTTGAGGAAATTGATCATTTATGGAATTCAGGAATTTGATGGAACATCACAAGCAATGGTATAGAAACAACTTTATTTGATTGATCAGCTGCTGTACATAAAATTCAATTGGTACCAGACGGTATACATACACAAAATACCATCTGTGTTGATGAAGATAGACATTACCTATTAAGGATATAGCAGAGTGATGGTATTGAAGTGAACTTTTTCTTGCTCCATAGAAAAACAAGGGGCAGCAGGATTTTTGATCCTTTCAGACCTTTTATCTAAGGGGTTTCATTACCATTTTTGCCAGAGAGGGGGGCGGGCCACTGGTTTTCACAGACAAGCAAAACTCTTAGAACTTATTTTCCTTACTAAAAAAAAACGTTCCTCTAGATAGTGAAACCAGACGGACAAAACCATTTTCACAGCTGGTTCATTTTCTCAGTTCCCAGCAGAAATGAGAGGGTACTCCATGTACAACATATACATGTATCCTAGATCTCATCCCAGATCATTTCAACTTGATTATTCTGTCTCCCAGTATCGGTTTCATGTCTACCTTGCATGTAAAATTTCATTGCTTGCATTTTGTTTCCATGTGTGATGTAACCATACAATGCATTATTTTTGTTCTCCATAGTGTCTCCTTCAAGCAGTGTTTGAAAAAATTAAAATACTATTACAGTATAGTATGTTCTTTTTGTTTGTGGTTATACTGAATCTATTGATATCTACTATATAATCTGGCATCAGTGTTGGTTTTCTACAGATTCTTCAATTCAGCATACTCAACGTGCATGTTAAACTTGATCTTATGCTTATTTTGCACTAATCTATATTATAACCAAATGTGCATGTTCTGATTGGTCAATCAGCTATGGTTTATTGTGCCAGTAAATTCATTGAAAATTTCTCGTGTCTTCTGAATTATTATATAAAAGCAACAGACCACAAGTTTCTATGTTTTAGAGGCATATTAAACCACTTGGGATATTAGAGGAACACTTGAAAAAATTAATTCTTCCTGTGAGCCTGTAAACCATAGAAACTTGTGGTCTTTTGCTTAACTATATTTTTTTTTGCACATATTTAGCCACATAGATCTGCACATGTTTTTTCTTGTATTAACAGTTCCTGATCCACATACTGACAACTGATCATCTGGACATGATAAGAAACTAGGCCACTAGAAAGGAAATGAGACAAGAACATCATCGTAATCACCATGTGTTGTTTATCACAACAGGAAAAGCAGAAACAGGAAATCACGATTTACAAGAAAAATTGGGGAAATATGTAATATTGTTGACAAAAGTTGTAAGTGTTGTCTTTTTCATTTTCAATATCCCATTCATTTCAAGATTAGAATATAATTATGATCAAGTGATTGTATAAAATGTTAAATGACTCAGTTTAGTCTATACTTCCTTTCTAGTGATGTTTTTCAAAGTAAACAGAGTAATTAGTACATTTTTTTTCAGTTGATAGACACTCAAGAACACCATCCTCTCTCATTCTCACCTCTTATGCAGCCATCATTAGAACTGTGCTATAATTATTTATTTACAAGTCAAGGACAAGGTGAGTTTCAAGAAAAGGGACAGATAGCTTTCACATATGAAACAATATCATTAATTATGTTTTGAAATTGGGGCAGAAGAAATTGTTTTGGAATAGATGGATGTCAAAATGATGGGCATATTAGAAGTACAATTATATGGTTTGTAGTGTATAAAAAAATTAATAGCTTAAGGACAGTCCCCACTAAATACAAAGGTTTTTGCGCCAGGTCAAGACCGCATGGAAAAAGTAGAACTTTGCAAGTGCTATTGGAATCCACAAAGAAAAATAGGGGTAGCCATGCATTTTTTGGAGATAACTAGCCTTGAATCTCAACAAAAATGCTGACAGCAGCATTTTTCTGAAAAAAAGAGGGAAACGTTATTTCCTCACAGATTTCCTTAGAATTCGCCTTTACATACAGAAAGGTAAACACATTTTAAAAGATCTTAAACTACGTGACAAGTGGTAACATTAAGATCGTTTTTGGTATGTTTTAATAACAAAATCGTTGCAAAAGCACTTTTGGTGTTTCTGACAGCCTTCCTCAAGTTAAGCAAAAATACAGTCTATATACCTTTTGCTCACAACCAGAAACTAATCATGTGTTGAACAGACTTGCCACTTCCATTTCGTAACATAAAATGTAGGGGTAACCCCCCCCTTTTTTTTCAGTAATTGATCTTTTTTGAAAACTTTTACAGTATTTGTTACATTTTTTGCTGTCGCCTCCCCAGTAAGTAAGACATTGGCATTTTTCCGCACACACTACACCATCTGGGGTACATGTTTACAGTTGGACTTAAATGCAATTTTCGAAAGATAACAGCTAGGGTTTCAGCTGGAAGACATAAACAGTTAGTGGCTAGCAGGCCTAGGGGATGCTGTTATTCAGATTTCCTGGTTTAATTACAGGTGCATTAAACTTGATTTGGTCACAGTAGGAAAATTTGTACTTGGTGGTGTACATGTAGTTGATTGCGTCAATGTCAACCCCAGGATGCATGCTTAAATCATTGCTTGTGTGATGCGCAGAAAGTGTGCTCACTAACAAAAGTAGGCACCGTCCTTAAAGAGGGTTTAAAAATTGAATTCAAGCTTGCCCTTGGGAGAAGTAGCTCTCAAATTTTGCTTGTCCTGGGCAAGTCTTAGTTTACTCTTTTGATGATTTAGTTGGCAGACAACTTTCTTGATCTCTTCCTTGATCTCTTGGCAAGTGAGAATGAAAAGTTACTTACCTGGAAATCTGCTTATCAGGGACAATGGTAGCTGCTCTTTTTTCGAGCCCTGCTTAAAGTACAAACTGCTCATAGGTGCAGCAAATTTTCTCACTTTTGGATAACTATTATTTGCTTCGCAGAAAATCTCAACACTTACTGACAAATTTCAAGTTTTGATTGTTTTAATCAATTTTTAATAATAATGCTTATTACTCTTTTCCAGAAGATATATTTGAGAAATTTGCATTACAATGCTGTAAACTGATGAAAATCATTGTCAAGTGTAGTATGTACCAGCCTCCTAGAGAAATTAAAGGTAGGGTGACTCTGATGTACTGACTTGGTGACTATTAAGCTTGCTGCACAGTTGCAAAGTGCTTGAAACTATTTAACCTCATCTTAATTCTGTCTTAAGTAATACATTGTAGAATGTGTTGACTAAATTAAGGAGTGCTTGAAAAGTCAGACTACATGACTGTGTTTATATGAACTGAATCTTGAATCCTACTGTATAGCACACAACATGCACCAGTATAACTAAGACTATGCAACCTGGGCATGTGCATTATTTTATATTCTGCTGATATTTTTTCACATGTAGTTTTCTCGACATACTATAATTAAGTAAAGCAATCATTTTTTCACAGACAACACAATGTAATATTTTTTAGATACAACCCCTCAGGCAATCCTCCAGGCACACCAGGTTTGTAGCCCAAACTCTAATATAAGATGATACATGTAATATCTAACCTGCGATCAGGCGTCCCTTATATTTTTTGTCGCGGCGGGAAGGAACGCCTGATACAATTACTTGACTATTTGTCTGCCGCCCCCTAATTAAAATATCTGTCAGCGCGAGTAATCAAGCAGAATTTAATACCGGAAGTCTTGTGTGTTATCGACAGATTGGATCGAAATCCACCAATCACAGCCATTAGTGTGACCTTCAGACCTTCTTTACGTAATGCTAGCGGGCTGTGATTGGTGGATTTCGATCCGATCTGTCGATAACATGTATGATTGACGGAAATTTTTGAAAGGTTTCCGCGGGTGTTTTGTTTTCGAAAGTCGCGTATCAACGAAAACGGTGGTAATACATATTTTTCACTCTTGCCTAATCCCGTCGGTAGCACCGCCAAAATATCTCTCCCATGGCATGCGATTCTATGAATGCATTCTCTTTGTTCATCATTGAGAGTTTTGTTCACAAAACTCTGAAGAGAAGCATTTAAAGCTGACAAAAACTCGCTCTATTCGCTCGCCTCATCAGACGTCACGATGGAATTCATCAGCACGCGGGATTTTTTTTAACGGAAATCACACCGCCACTAAGGTAGCCAATCATGGCTCAGTTCTAAGTATCTTTTTGTTTCTTGACCAATCAGAGAAAAGTCCAGATTCTGGACTAGCAACAGACAAATAGTCAAGTAATTGTATCAGGCGTACCTTCCCGCGGCGACAAAAAATGTAAGGGACGCCTGATCGCAGGTTATGTAATATCATGAACAACATCATATGTCATTTAATCATGTTAGAGTATACAGCAATGCGACAAATGCAAATGTCTAATAATTTACAACAGCTATATTATGGTGTTTTATTTGGGTAAAAACAACCAGCAATAGCAGCTTTAAAAGACTTTGCAAACTTCAAGTGCACAGTTTTGACTGAAAGCCAAGTTAGTGTTTTACCTCACATCTGGCATGTGTTTAAAGCAAGATGGGAAGGAAGAAATTTAAAAATGTTAAAGAAATTAAATGTATTTTTTGGCATTCTAAGCAATAAAACAGCAAAAAACTTTCAAGAGTGGTCACGGGTGATCATTTAGGACGCTGTCTATTCCAAAACTTGGAAAATATTGGACTAGCAATAAAGCAGTCTGATTGCCCGACTTAAGTTATCAGCCCTCTGCAATAACATTTAAAAACAAAGATTATTGTAAATATATTTTAGTAGCCAGGCAACAACATAGAGGTTAATTAATAACAAGGGATTGTTCAATGAGTGTTTGCGTCTCCATGCGGTCAGCCAGATAGCTTTGTGTGCTAGGTTCTCGTTAGAGTTCGCTTTCGCCCAGCCTGATTCATCTTTATCACTGCCTCATCCTCGCCCCATTCTTCAACACAATGCTATTCCCCATGAATTTGGATTCTCGTTCTACACGCAACAGCTGGCGTCATCTTAGCGCAAATTATGAGTGGGAAACACTGCCATCTATTGACAAGAATGCATTGTTTGCTGCGGCTCGAGAGTCTTCACCGACGGCCTTCACTGGGAAAGCTGGCAAGGACGAGATTCACGCCATCCGAGTCTGGCGCAGTCCCAAAAAGTCGGACTACGAAAGATATTCCTTCGACAGATGGAGCAGCGGCATTTCCACAACCTTCCACAGGACAAGGCGCCATAGAAACACCGCCCCTCTTTCTGGCCTGAAGCTCGCCGCAAGCCCAACCCCTTCACTGGCCGCTCTTCAGCTTCGAAAAGAAACTCAAGAGCTCGAGATAAAGAAACTAGAATTGCAGCTCCAGCTAGCCCAGTTACAAAGCACCCAAACTGCCGCGCCAAATTCTACCGAGTTGCCTCCCGGGAAATCCCTCAGTGACTTAGAAGCACCCCAGAAGACCCTACATCCACAGCCCTGGCCGCGCATTTTTGTACCAGGTGAGCCTAAGATGTATACTGAATCATCTTTGCCTGATTTTGTGTGGGGTGTTTAGTCATTGTACAGCAAAGTGCCACCAAACCCCATTTCACCACTCTTCTAGAACATTTCCACTAACTCATGGTCCTTGCATCAACCTATCAGTGGTCAGCGGTGCAATCATTTCATTACAAAGTGTTGCGTTCCCTTGAGCTTGGCTTGGTTAAATGGGGGGACACTTTTGATCATCTTAAACTTCAGTTTTTGACACCATCGTCCTTGCTGTCAGAGGTTGCCCCAAGGAAAATGGCTAAAGCTCCCATTGGTGGTGATGCAATTCCTAGCCTTCATAAACCAACAATTTCACGCAACCAAATTTGTGATGAATGGTCCTGGTATAACAACTGCTCTTCCGCTGATTGCCCTAAGCAGCATGTCTGTGTCGTCTGCAAACGTTCTGACTCCTCACTCGCCCCAGGGGCAGTAAGACAAGAGACCCTGGGAATGAGGTTGCACCGAGCCTTCACTTCCCCCAAGTGCAAGTTTCCAGTACCAGCTCGCTGCACGGACCCAACTCCCCAGGCCTGACTACCTGACACCACAAGTCCATCCCATGTTTCTTCCTACCTTCTATCCACATCAACTACCAGCTCATCTCCATTCCTGGCTTCAAACTTCTTCCAGCCCCAACACCTTTACACTTCACCTTCTGGTCCCATCAAGCATCAACATTCTCAAATGGCTCCGCCATCTTCATGATTATCCTGGCAAGTCTTTGTTTGACTTCCTTGAGTTTGGCTGGCCGGTCGGATATAATAGCAGTACTCTGCCAGTCCAGACTACTCAGAATCATGGTTCTGCCCAGTCCAATCCAACCGTCATCAACGACTTTCTTAGCCACAAATGTGAACTTGGCACCTCCTGCAGTCCTTTCGATACCAATCCTCTCTTCATCAACATCTCGATCTCTCCTCTCCAAATCGCTTACACCTGCACCGGCAAACCACACATCATCGTCAACCTTAGTTATCGTCCTGGTCACTCTGTTAACTGTGGTATTTGTGTGACACTTACCTCAGTGAACCATTCTCTCTTGAGTTTGTTTACCTGGCCTGGACACTTTGCTTGATGTCATCCGTCAAAAAGGCCAGCATTGTCATTTGTTCAAGAAAGATCCGAGTCGAGCTTACCGCCAATTGCATATTGACCCCCACAACTATCATCTCTTGGGTTACCAGCACCGTGATAACCTCTACTTTGACATTGCTCCTCCTTTCAGCCTTCGCTCCTCAGCAATGACGTTCCAGACCACTACTTCTGCTGTCACCTATATGTACATGAAGCTCAGCTACTCTTGTACAAATTACATTGATGATTTCGGGGGAGCAGAGACTCCTACTAAATTGGCCGCCGCTTTCCTGGCCCTGGGGGATCTCTTACGTTTCCTCAGATTGATCACCTCTCCTGAAAGGGATTCACCTCCGGCGACTTCAATGGTCTTCCTCGGTGTCCTTATCAAACACTGCAATGACCATTTCCGTCACTTCTGACCACCTTTCAGAGCTTCAATCATGCTGTGAATCTTTGCTCTCAGTAATGCACATTTCACAATGCGACTTGTAGTCCTTGCTTGGCTTCATGTCTTTTGTCACCTCCTATGTACGTTCTGCCCACGTTTTTATGTCGTCACTACTTTACACCCTCAGATCATATCGGTTGTCTCAATACTGCCCGCTTTCAAGTGTTAACCACTCTGATTTGCCCTGGTAGTGTCACTTCTTACCATACGACAATGGTGTCTCGATCATTAAGACTTCACCTTGGCTTGATGATCTCTTGTTCCTCTCCATGGACGCATGCAGCACCGGCGCGTGGGGCAAACCTCTGCGTGGCAAGTGTGTTATTTTGCAGTGTGACAATGAGAACAGTGTGCTTGCCATCAATTCTGGGCATTCTCTCGTTCCTGGGATGCATCTTTGTTTACGGGAAATCTGGTTTCTCACCACTCGTTATGACATCGACATCTTTGCCCAGCATGTCGCTGGTGTGGACAACTCCATCGCTGATCACCTCAGTTACTGGCATTTATCTCCAGTTCATCACACATGCTTTGCCACCTTGACAGCTGACTTGCCCACCGAACACCTTCTATGTTCACCTCATTTGTTTCAGTTCGAGATTGAATGCTAATATGGTCTTTTCTCTCCCTCTTCAGGCATTTCTGGTCATGTTACCAACCATTCACCAGCATCCCCGCATTCTCAGCTTCAGCACCGTGTTTCTCAGATACAGGATCGGGCTTGTGCTCCAGGGACTATGCCCAACTTGTGCTCTCACTGGAATTCCTTCCACCGGTTCTGCCAAGCTTTCTCGTTAGTTTCTCTCGCAGCATCACTTTCGACCATTTCCTCATATGCGGTTTTCTTAACTCAGCAGACATCTTCATACCAATATATTTTGGGTCATCTCAACGCCATCCGATTGTTACACCTTTACCATGGTCTGTCTATTGACTCTTTCACTTGCTTCGAAGTTTCACTAACCAAGAGAGGTCTCAAGCGTGTTTGGGTACTGCCACTCGACAAAAACACGCGATTACACCCAAGATTTTGATTGCCATACACCATTCTCTTGACATGAACTCTCCATCTCAAGCCATGACAAGGGGCTTGTTCACCGTCACTTTCTTTTCATTTCTGTGCAAGTCAAACTTGGTTTTGCCGACAACTTCAGCTTTTGACTGCAAACGCCACCTCACTAGGAGCGATATAAAGTTCACAACTTCTGGCTGTTTCCTGCAGATAAAATGGTCCAAGTCTCGCCAACATATGGAAGGAATTCATGTTGTACCTCTGCCCTGCATTCCACATTCCCCTCTCTGCCCAGTCACCGCCATCCACCAGTACTTAAGCTTAGTGCCTGCCAATCCCGATGATCCTTTCTTCTTCCCTACCGCCACCAGTCTTACTCCTGTTACTGCGTCCTTCTTCAACACTACTCTCAAATGACTTACAAGCAAGATCAGCCTCACCCCTACAAACTATTCTCCTCATGGTTTTAGATGCGGTGGTGCAACTTTTGCGTTCCAAGCGGGGCTCCAGAACATCTGCTCCAACTGCACGGGGATTGGCACTCAGATCCTTATAAGCGCTACTTATCACTACCGCTACGTACATGCTCCACATTTGCCGACATCATGGCCGCGGGCCTATATAGACCAAATTGTTGATTTTACGTTCGTTTGGTTCTTCCCTTTCTTATTTATTTTACTTATTACGTATTGGTCCATTCATTTTTTTTGAGTTATTTTTTGTAAAAAAATACCTCTTAGTCGGCGCGTCGAGTATGTTATGGACGGGTCAACGCATCAGTGAGTGAGTCAGTGAGTGAGAGATGTATGTATTTCACACCAATCAGATCGTATCTACTATAAACAGCCAATCAAATTTCTTGTTTTAAAGGTAAATGATATATGAGAAGATTTAATCCCGATACAGTTGAGAACGGCCATATTCATTCTTCTATAAAAGAGGAGAAAGTATTCATATATTGGGTTTACTTCGGCATTTTCTGTGGGTTAGGCTGAGGATTTCATGAGCCTTGAGGTCTGAAACAGTGCTTGAGCTAGTTGTATGCAAATGAGTGAGATATTTTTTTTATTTTTAGTTACAAAGGTAACTTGATATTTTTGTTTTTCACAAGGAGTAAATTCAATTAGACGTCATGCATCGTTGCTTCTAGTTCTTAGGAAATGTTTTAGAGGAGACGGGACTATTTTGATTTAATTTTGAAAGAGTTCAAACGTTTACAATAGGTACAGGAAACGATTATTTTGTTGCATGCAAATATAGAGAGATATTTTTATTTTTTAGTTACAAAGCTAAGGGTAATTTGACACTTGTTTTTCACAAGGGAGTAAATTCAATTAGAGCTGATACATCGTCACCACTTGTTCCCACGAGATGCTTGCTATTTTTAGTTACAAATGGTAACTTGACACTTTTGTTTTTCATATGGGAGCAAATCGTTCCCACGAGATGCTTGCTTCTTTTAGTTACAAATGGTAATTTGACACTTTTGTTTTTCATTTGAGAGCAAATCGTTCGCACAAGATGTTTTCTATTTTCAGTTTAAAATGGTAACTTGACACTTTTGTTTTTCATATCGGAGTAAATTAAATTAAACTTTCAACGTGTCAGAACGGTTTTTTCTCTTTCTTTCTATTTTCGATGAAGAGGTGTTGTGTAAAAAGGGTAAACTTACGACTCTTATAAAATGCGATAAGGTCTGTTAACTTGAGTATTTTGAGCAAAAATTCCTCTTGGGGGTTGGAAGGGCTATGTGATCGATGAGTGAGGGAGTTATGCATGTGCGCGTGTCACACCAATCACGGTGTGGGTATCAAAGAACGAATCAAATTGCCTGTTAGAAAATAAGATGGTTTGTTCACTCAAACATTTGATTGCTTACTATTTAGCTATCTTACCATTACCGATGTAACATGGTATGTTCATCATAAATTCCCAGTTTCTTTCTTGCTGTACATCGCAACCAAAAAAACTTAACTAAATCATTACTGTAAACAGTTCTACGAATGCTCCTATCACAAAAAAATAACTCTTGCACGCTTTGCGTGCCTATGTTTTCCATTCTCTACACATTTGGGCCTATTCCTTTCAACTTCCTTTGGGGCGCATTATTGTTATTGTTATCAATAAACAGAGTTTATCACTAGTTAGTAATTTTGAGTTTTGTTTGTATCAAAGAGGTTAATTAATAACAAGGGATTGCTGAAAGAGTATCGTGTTCACGTCTCCACGCAGTCAGCCCGATACCTTTGTGTGCTAGGTTCTCATTAGAGTTCGCTTTCCCTTCCTCCCTCCCGGGGGGCGCAACATTGTTATTGTTATCAATAAACAGAATTTTTTTGGGCCCAAACGTGTCTTCTTGTTTATCACTAGTTAGTAATTTTGAGTTTTGATTGTATCAAAAATAAAAAAGCTTCACTACCTTAGTGATTTTAATTAACAATAAATTATTATAGTTATTCGAAATAATAAGTGATGATAATAAGAGATCCTGTCTAATCAATTTAATTTTGTCATCAACCAGCCACTTTAACTTATAATTAACAATCATTCACCGAAGTGGAGGTGAATAGTGGTGGATAATTACTGAGCTATGAAGCGACAAGGTAAATTTCCACCACTTTCACTGACACTGAATAATTGTGTTAGTATATACCACACAAGCTGAATAACCAGTGGATCAAAACTTTATTTGTGACAATATACCCACAAAAGCCATTTTGTTTTTCTTCGGCTGCTCGGAGGTGAATACTAATCACTTCCATGCTAATCACCTCCAAGCTAGCCAATCAGCAGGTGCAAAAAGTACTATTCACTTGTGTGTTATACACTAAATGTGGATATTACCCAAAATTTTGAAATTTTTGTTTCTCAGGTTAAGATGGCCTTTTTTACACCAACAGTACTATCACAAATAATTAGACAGCTCATTTTGCGATATTTCCCTTTAACTTCCGAGGTAAGGTTAATGATTTTTGTGTTACTTTTCAAACTTGTTTATTCATTAGTTTGTTCATTCATTCTTTTGTATGAATGATCAGTCGCTCATTAAAACATGTTTTACAACCTAAATATTGGGAAATATATAGTATTAAGCAAATAATTATTTTTATGCATGCACCATCATTGACAGCTTTGACATTAAACAAACGTTTTTCTTGCAAAAAATTCATGTGTCACCTTCACAATCTTTAAAACAACTTTGGAAAAACATTCAAAAGGGTGATTTAGGTTAATCTTTCATGCCATGGAAACAAAGTGTATTCTGCTGAGTAGATAGTACTTCTACAAAGCACCGTTTGAAAATAATTTTTATTTGCAGTACTGCTTTTCTCCAGTCAGAATTGGGTGATCTTGTTGAGTGTACTATACGTTTTAGGGGCCAATTCAGTGTATTTCCCAGTGTGGCTAGAACAAGTTAGGTTCCTATTTTTATTTAAAAAGTTTGGCACTTGGGCCATGCGTGTGTTTGAATTTTTCAGTTTTCAGAAACAAAAAAATTCGCAGCTTATGACCGTTTTCATGTGTATGGCAACATCCTGACAAAGGAAGAAATATGCCCCCAAAGCAGGGGCACTGATAACATACTTCCTTGGTTGGAAGTATTGTAAGGCAAGGCATTCTTTTAAAGTAACTCGTCAATAAGCAACATTCAAATGGAGGGTGGGTGCCAACTGACAGCAACGCAGGCAATGAGCAGGCGAGTGTGGGCAAAATACAAATAAAGGGAGTAACCATAGTAACCTCATGGGCTACTTCCCTCTGGCCCCTGTAACATTAAATTCTCAGTGGAGAATAAGTTTACTTACCTGGACACAGGGCCCATCATGAACCAAGAGGTAGAAGGCACGAAGCTACGCAGAGGCCACAAGGGCAAAGCTGCACAGCAATGACACAACTACACATCTAGATGTATACTTAATACAATGTAAAATATCAATGAGATTATCAATAATCAGAGTAAACCGGGAGATCTGGTGATTGCAACGGGCATGTGTAGTTGTGTCATTGCTGTGCAGCTTTGCCCTTGTGGCCTCTGCGTAGCTTCGTGCCTTCTACCTCTTGGTTCATGATGGGCCCTGTGTCCAGGTAAGTAAACTTATTCTCCACTGAGAATTTAATGTTACAGGGGCCAGAGGGAAGTAGCCCATGAGGTTACTATGGTTACTCCCTTTATTTGTATTTTGCCCACACTCGCCTGCTCATTGCCTGCGTTGCTGTCAGTTGGCACCCACCCTCCATTTGAATGTTGCTTATTGACGAGTTACTTTAAAAGAATGCCTTGCCTTACAATACTTCCAACCAAGGAAGTATGTTATCAGTGCCCCTGCTTTGGGGGCATATTTCTTCCTTTGTCAGGATGTTGCCATACACATGAAAACGGTCATAAGCTGCGAATTTTTTTGTTTCTGAAAACTGAAAAATTCAAACACACGCATGGCCCAAGTGCCAAACTTTTTAAATAAAAATAGGAACCTAACTTGTTCTAGCCACACTGGGAAATACACTGAATTGGCCCCTAAAACGTATAGTACACTCAACAAGATCACCCAATTCTGACTGGAGAAAAGCAGTACTGCAAATAAAAATTATTTTCAAACGGTGCTTTGTAGAAGTACTATCTACTCAGCAGAATACACTTTGTTTCCATGGCATGAAAGATTAACCTAAATCACCCTTTTGAATGTTTTTCCAAAGTTGTTTTAAAGATTGTGAAGGTGACACATGAATTTTTTGCAAGAAAAACGTTTGTTTAATGTCAAAGCTGTCAATGATGGTGCATGCATAAAAATAATTATTTGCTTAATACTATATATTTCCCAATATTTAGGTTGTAAAACATGTTTTAATGAGCGACTGATCATTCATACAAAAGAATGAATGAACAAACTAATGAATAAACAAGTTTGAAAAGTAACACAAAAATCATTAACCTTACCTCGGAAGTTAAAGGGAAATATCGCAAAATGAGCTGTCTAATTATTTGTGATAGTACTGTTGGTGTAAAAAAGGCCATCTTAACCTGAGAAACAAAAATTTCAAAATTTTGGGTAATATCCACATTTAGTGTATAACACACAAGTGAATAGTACTTTTTGCACCTGCTGATTGGCTAGCTTGGAGGTGATTAGCATGGAAGTGATTAGTATTCACCTCCGAGCAGCCGAAGAAAAACAAAATGGCTTTTGTGGGTATATTGTCACAAATAAAGTTTTGATCCACTGGTTATTCAGCTTGTGTGGTATATACTAACACAATTATTCAGTGTCAGTGAAAGTGGTGGAAATTTACCTTGTCGCTTCATAGCTCAGTAATTATCCACCACTATTCACCTCCACTTCGGTGAATGATTGTTAATTATAAGTTAAAGTGGCTGGTTGATGACAAAATTAAATTGATTAGACAGGATCTCTTATTATCATCACTTATTATTTCGAATAACTATAATAATTTATTGTTAATTAAAATCACTAAGGTAGTGAAGCTTTTTTATTTTTGATACAATCAAAACTCAAAATTACTAACTAGTGATAAACAAGAAGACACGTTTGGGCCCAAAAAAATTCTGTTTATTGATAACAATAACAATGTTGCGCCCCCCGGGAGGGAGGAAGGGAAAGCGAACTCTAATGAGAACCTAGCACACAAAGGTATCGGGCTGACTGCGTGGAGACGTGAACACGATACTCTTTCAGCAATCCCTTGTTATTAATTAACCTCTTTGATACAAACAAAACTCAAAATTACTAACTAGTGATAAACTCTGTTTATTGATAACAATAACAATAATGCGCCCCAAAGGAAGTTGAAAGGAATAGGCCCAAATGTGTAGAGAATGGAAAACATAGGCACGCAAAGCGTGCAAGAGTTATTTTTTTGTGATAGGAGCATTCGTAGAACTGTTTACAGTAATGATTTAGTTAAGTTTTTTTGGTTGCGATGTACAGCAAGAAAGAAACTGGGAATTTATGATGAACATACCATGTTACATCGGTAATGGTAAGATAGCTAAATAGTAAGCAATCAAATGTTTGAGTGAACAAACCATCTTATTTTCTAACAGGCAATTTGATTCGTTCTTTGATACCCACACCGTGATTGGTGTGACACGCGCACATGCATAACTCCCTCACTCATCGATCACATAGCCCTTCCAACCCCCAAGAGGAATTTTTGCTCAAAATACTCAAGTTAACAGACCTTATCGCATTTTATAAGAGTCGTAAGTTTACCCTTTTTACACAACACCTCTTCATCGAAAATAGAAAGAAAGAGAAAAAACCGTTCTGACACGTTGAAAGTTTAATTTAATTTACTCCGATATGAAAAACAAAAGTGTCAAGTTACCATTTTAAACTGAAAATAGAAAACATCTTGTGCGAACGATTTGCTCTCAAATGAAAAACAAAAGTGTCAAATTACCATTTGTAACTAAAAGAAGCAAGCATCTCGTGGGAACGATTTGCTCCCATATGAAAAACAAAAGTGTCAAGTTACCATTTGTAACTAAAAATAGCAAGCATCTCGTGGGAACAAGTGGTGACGATGTATCAGCTCTAATTGAATTTACTCCCTTGTGAAAAACAAGTGTCAAATTACCCTTAGCTTTGTAACTAAAAAATAAAAATATCTCTCTATATTTGCATGCAACAAAATAATCGTTTCCTGTACCTATTGTAAACGTTTGAACTCTTTCAAAATTAAATCAAAATAGTCCCGTCTCCTCTAAAACATTTCCTAAGAACTAGAAGCAACGATGCATGACGTCTAATTGAATTTACTCCTTGTGAAAAACAAAAATATCAAGTTACCTTTGTAACTAAAAATAAAAAAAATATCTCACTCATTTGCATACAACTAGCTCAAGCACTGTTTCAGACCTCAAGGCTCATGAAATCCTCAGCCTAACCCACAGAAAATGCCGAAGTAAACCCAATATATGAATACTTTCTCCTCTTTTATAGAAGAATGAATATGGCCGTTCTCAACTGTATCGGGATTAAATCTTCTCATATATCATTTACCTTTAAAACAAGAAATTTGATTGGCTGTTTATAGTAGATACGATCTGATTGGTGTGAAATACATACATCTCTCACTCACTGACTCACTCACTGATGCGTTGACCCGTCCATAACATACTCGACGCGCCGACTAAGAGGTATTTTTTTACAAAAAATAACTCAAAAAAAATGAATGGACCAATACGTAATAAGTAAAATAAATAAGAAAGGGAAGAACCAAACGAACGTAAAATCAACAATTTGGTCTATATAGGCCCGCGGCCATGATGTCGGCAAATGTGGAGCATGTACGTAGCGGTAGTGATAAGTAGCGCTTATAAGGATCTGAGTGCCAATCCCCGTGCAGTTGGAGCAGATGTTCTGGAGCCCCGCTTGGAACGCAAAAGTTGCACCACCGCATCTAAAACCATGAGGAGAATAGTTTGTAGGGGTGAGGCTGATCTTGCTTGTAAGTCATTTGAGAGTAGTGTTGAAGAAGGACGCAGTAACAGGAGTAAGACTGGTGGCGGTAGGGAAGAAGAAAGGATCATCGGGATTGGCAGGCACTAAGCTTAAGTACTGGTGGATGGCGGTGACTGGGCAGAGAGGGGAATGTGGAATGCAGGGCAGAGGTACAACATGAATTCCTTCCATATGTTGGCGAGACTTGGACCATTTTATCTGCAGGAAACAGCCAGAAGTTGTGAACTTTATATCGCTCCTAGTGAGGTGGCGTTTGCAGTCAAAAGCTGAAGTTGTCGGCAAAACCAAGTTTGACTTGCACAGAAATGAAAAGAAAGTGACGGTGAACAAGCCCCTTGTCATGGCTTGAGATGGAGAGTTCATGTCAAGAGAATGGTGTATGGCAATCAAAATCTTGGGTGTAATCGCGTGTTTTTGTCGAGTGGCAGTACCCAAACACGCTTGAGACCTCTCTTGGTTAGTGAAACTTCGAAGCAAGTGAAAGAGTCAATAGACAGACCATGGTAAAGGTGTAACAATCGGATGGCGTTGAGATGACCCAAAATATATTGGTATGAAGATGTCTGCTGAGTTAAGAAAACCGCATATGAGGAAATGGTCGAAAGTGATGCTGCGAGAGAAACTAACGAGAAAGCTTGGCAGAACCGGTGGAAGGAATTCCAGTGAGAGCACAAGTTGGGCATAGTCCCTGGAGCACAAGCCCGATCCTGTATCTGAGAAACACGGTGCTGAAGCTGAGAATGCGGGGATGCTGGTGAATGGTTGGTAACATGACCAGAAATGCCTGAAGAGGGAGAGAAAAGACCATATTAGCATTCAATCTCGAACTGAAACAAATGAGGTGAACATAGAAGGTGTTCGGTGGGCAAGTCAGCTGTCAAGGTGGCAAAGCATGTGTGATGAACTGGAGATAAATGCCAGTAACTGAGGTGATCAGCGATGGAGTTGTCCACACCAGCGACATGCTGGGCAAAGATGTCGATGTCATAACGAGTGGTGAGAAACCAGATTTCCCGTAAACAAAGATGCATCCCAGGAACGAGAGAATGCCCAGAATTGATGGCAAGCACACTGTTCTCATTGTCACACTGCAAAATAACACACTTGCCACGCAGAGGTTTGCCCCACGCGCCGGTGCTGCATGCGTCCATGGAGAGGAACAAGAGATCATCAAGCCAAGGTGAAGTCTTAATGATCGAGACACCATTGTCGTATGGTAAGAAGTGACACTACCAGGGCAAATCAGAGTGGTTAACACTTGAAAGCGGGCAGTATTGAGACAACCGATATGATCTGAGGGTGTAAAGTAGTGACGACATAAAAACGTGGGCAGAACGTACATAGGAGGTGACAAAAGACATGAAGCCAAGCAAGGACTACAAGTCGCATTGTGAAATGTGCATTACTGAGAGCAAAGATTCACAGCATGATTGAAGCTCTGAAAGGTGGTCAGAAGTGACGGAAATGGTCATTGCAGTGTTTGATAAGGACACCGAGGAAGACCATTGAAGTCGCCGGAGGTGAATCCCTTTCAGGAGAGGTGATCAATCTGAGGAAACGTAAGAGATCCCCCAGGGCCAGGAAAGCGGCGGCCAATTTAGTAGGAGTCTCTGCTCCCCCGAAATCATCAATGTAATTTGTACAAGAGTAGCTGAGCTTCATGTACATATAGGTGACAGCAGAAGTAGTGGTCTGGAACGTCATTGCTGAGGAGCGAAGGCTGAAAGGAGGAGCAATGTCAAAGTAGAGGTTATCACGGTGCTGGTAACCCAAGAGATGATAGTTGTGGGGGTCAATATGCAATTGGCGGTAAGCTCGACTCGGATCTTTCTTGAACAAATGACAATGCTGGCCTTTTTGACGGATGACATCAAGCAAAGTGTCCAGGCCAGGTAAACAAACTCAAGAGAGAATGGTTCACTGAGGTAAGTGTCACACAAATACCACAGTTAACAGAGTGACCAGGACGATAACTAAGGTTGACGATGATGTGTGGTTTGCCGGTGCAGGTGTAAGCGATTTGGAGAGGAGAGATCGAGATGTTGATGAAGAGAGGATTGGTATCGAAAGGACTGCAGGAGGTGCCAAGTTCACATTTGTGGCTAAGAAAGTCGTTGATGACGGTTGGATTGGACTGGGCAGAACCATGATTCTGAGTAGTCTGGACTGGCAGAGTACTGCTATTATATCCGACCGGCCAGCCAAACTCAAGGAAGTCAAACAAAGACTTGCCAGGATAATCATGAAGATGGCGGAGCCATTTGAGAATGTTGATGCTTGATGGGACCAGAAGGTGAAGTGTAAAGGTGTTGGGGCTGGAAGAAGTTTGAAGCCAGGAATGGAGATGAGCTGGTAGTTGATGTGGATAGAAGGTAGGAAGAAACATGGGATGGACTTGTGGTGTCAGGTAGTCAGGCCTGGGGAGTTGGGTCCGTGCAGCGAGCTGGTACTGGAAACTTGCACTTGGGGGAAGTGAAGGCTCGGTGCAACCTCATTCCCAGGGTCTCTTGTCTTACTGCCCCTGGGGCGAGTGAGGAGTCAGAACGTTTGCAGACGACACAGACATGCTGCTTAGGGCAATCAGCGGAAGAGCAGTTGTTATACCAGGACCATTCATCACAAATTTGGTTGCGTGAAATTGTTGGTTTATGAAGGCTAGGAATTGCATCACCACCAATGGGAGCTTTAGCCATTTTCCTTGGGGCAACCTCTGACAGCAAGGACGATGGTGTCAAAAACTGAAGTTTAAGATGATCAAAAGTGTCCCCCCATTTAACCAAGCCAAGCTCAAGGGAACGCAACACTTTGTAATGAAATGATTGCACCGCTGACCACTGATAGGTTGATGCAAGGACCATGAGTTAGTGGAAATGTTCTAGAAGAGTGGTGAAATGGGGTTTGGTGGCACTTTGCTGTACAATGACTAAACACCCCACACAAAATCAGGCAAAGATGATTCAGTATACATCTTAGGCTCACCTGGTACAAAAATGCGCGGCCAGGGCTGTGGATGTAGGGTCTTCTGGGGTGCTTCTAAGTCACTGAGGGATTTCCCGGGAGGCAACTCGGTAGAATTTGGCGCGGCAGTTTGGGTGCTTTGTAACTGGGCTAGCTGGAGCTGCAATTCTAGTTTCTTTATCTCGAGCTCTTGAGTTTCTTTTCGAAGCTGAAGAGCGGCCAGTGAAGGGGTTGGGCTTGCGGCGAGCTTCAGGCCAGAAAGAGGGGCGGTGTTTCTATGGCGCCTTGTCCTGTGGAAGGTTGTGGAAATGCCGCTGCTCCATCTGTCGAAGGAATATCTTTCGTAGTCCGACTTTTTGGGACTGCGCCAGACTCGGATGGCGTGAATCTCGTCCTTGCCAGCTTTCCCAGTGAAGGCCGTCGGTGAAGACTCTCGAGCCGCAGCAAACAATGCATTCTTGTCAATAGATGGCAGTGTTTCCCACTCATAATTTGCGCTAAGATGACGCCAGCTGTTGCGTGTAGAACGAGAATCCAAATTCATGGGGAATAGCATTGTGTTGAAGAATGGGGCGAGGATGAGGCAGTGATAAAGATGAATCAGGCTGGGCGAAAGCGAACTCTAACGAGAACCTAGCACACAAAGCTATCTGGCTGACCGCATGGAGACGCAAACACTCATTGAACAATCCCTTGTTATTAATTAACCTCTATGTTGTTGCCTGGCTACTAAAATATATTTACAATAATCTTTGTTTTTAAATGTTATTGCAGAGGGCTGATAACTTAAGTCGGGCAATCAGACTGCTTTATTGCTAGTCCAATATTTTCCAAGTTTTGGAATAGACAGCGTCCTAAATGATCACCCGTGACCACTCTTGAAAGTTTTTTGCTGTTTTATTGCTTAGAATGCCAAAAAATACATTTAATTTCTTTAACATTTTTAAATTTCTTCCTTCCCATCTTGCTTTAAACACATGCCAGATGTGAGGTAAAACACTAACTTGGCTTTCAGTCAAAACTGTGCACTTGAAGTTTGCAAAGTCTTTTAAAGCTGCTATTGCTGGTTGTTTTTACCCAAATAAAACACCATAATATAGCTGTTGTAAATTATTAGACATTTGCATTTGTCGCATTGCTGTATACTCTAACATGATTAAATGACATATGATGTTGTTCATGATATTACATAACCTGCGATCAGGCGTCCCTTACATTTTTTGTCGCCGCGGGAAGGTACGCCTGATACAATTACTTGACTATTTGTCTGTTGCTAGTCCAGAATCTGGACTTTTCTCTGATTGGTCAAGAAACAAAAAGATACTTAGAACTGAGCCATGATTGGCTACCTTAGTGGCGGTGTGATTTCCGTTAAAAAAAATCCCGCGTGCTGATGAATTCCATCGTGACGTCTGATGAGGCGAGCGAATAGAGCGAGTTTTTGTCAGCTTTAAATGCTTCTCTTCAGAGTTTTGTGAACAAAACTCTCAATGATGAACAAAGAGAATGCATTCATAGAATCGCATGCCATGGGAGAGATATTTTGGCGGTGCTACCGACGGGATTAGGCAAGAGTGAAAAATATGTATTACCACCGTTTTCGTTGATACGCGACTTTCGAAAACAAAACACCCGCGGAAACCTTTCAAAAATTTCCGTCAATCATACATGTTATCGACAGATCGGATCGAAATCCACCAATCACAGCCCGCTAGCATTACGTAAAGAAGGTCTGAAGGTCACACTAATGGCTGTGATTGGTGGATTTCGATCCAATCTGTCGATAACACACAAGACTTCCGGTATTAAATTCTGCTTGATTACTCGCGCTGACAGATATTTTAATTAGGGGGCGGCAGACAAATAGTCAAGTAATTGTATCAGGCGTTCCTTCCCGCCGCGACAAAAAATATAAGGGACGCCTGATCGCAGGTTAGATATTACATGTATCATCTTATATTAGAGTTTGGGCTACAAACCTGGTGTGCCTGGAGGATTGCCTGAGGGGTTGTATCTAAAAAATATTACATTGTGTTGTCTGTGAAAAAATGATTGCTTTACTTAATTATAGTATGTCGAGAAAACTACATGTGAAAAAATATCAGCAGAATATAAAATAATGCACATGCCCAGGTTGCATAGTCTTAGTTATACTGGTGCATGTTGTGTGCTATACAGTAGGATTCAAGATTCAGTTCATATAAACACAGTCATGTAGTCTGACTTTTCAAGCACTCCTTAATTTAGTCAACACATTCTACAATGTATTACTTAAGACAGAATTAAGATGAGGTTAAATAGTTTCAAGCACTTTGCAACTGTGCAGCAAGCTTAATAGTCACCAAGTCAGTACATCAGAGTCACCCTACCTTTAATTTCTCTAGGAGGCTGGTACATACTACACTTGACAATGATTTTCATCAGTTTACAGCATTGTAATGCAAATTTCTCAAATATATCTTCTGGAAAAGAGTAATAAGCATTATTATTAAAAATTGATTAAAACAATCAAAACTTGAAATTTGTCAGTAAGTGTTGAGATTTTCTGCGAAGCAAATAATAGTTATCCAAAAGTGAGAAAATTTGCTGCACCTATGAGCAGTTTGTACTTTAAGCAGGGCTCGAAAAAAGAGCAGCTACCATTGTCCCTGATAAGCAGATTTCCAGGTAAGTAACTTTTCATTCTCACTTGCCAAGAGATCAAGGAAGAGATCAAGAAAGTTGTCTGCCAACTAAATCATCAAAAGAGTAAACTAAGACTTGCCCAGGACAAGCAAAATTTGAGAGCTACTTCTCCCAAGGGCAAGCTTGAATTCAATTTTTAAACCCTCTTTAAGGACGGTGCCTACTTTTGTTAGTGAGCACACTTTCTGCGCATCACACAAGCAATGATTTAAGCATGCATCCTGGGGTTGACATTGACGCAATCAACTACATGTACACCACCAAGTACAAATTTTCCTACTGTGACCAAATCAAGTTTAATGCACCTGTAATTAAACCAGGAAATCTGAATAACAGCATCCCCTAGGCCTGCTAGCCACTAACTGTTTATGTCTTCCAGCTGAAACCCTAGCTGTTATCTTTCGAAAATTGCATTTAAGTCCAACTGTAAACATGTACCCCAGATGGTGTAGTGTGTGCGGAAAAATGCCAATGTCTTACTTACTGGGGAGGCGACAGCAAAAAATGTAACAAATACTGTAAAAGTTTTCAAAAAAGATCAATTACTGAAAAAAAAGGGGGGGGTTACCCCTACATTTTATGTTACGAAATGGAAGTGGCAAGTCTGTTCAACACATGATTAGTTTCTGGTTGTGAGCAAAAGGTATATAGACTGTATTTTTGCTTAACTTGAGGAAGGCTGTCAGAAACACCAAAAGTGCTTTTGCAACGATTTTGTTATTAAAACATACCAAAAACGATCTTAATGTTACCACTTGTCACGTAGTTTAAGATCTTTTAAAATGTGTTTACCTTTCTGTATGTAAAGGCGAATTCTAAGGAAATCTGTGAGGAAATAACGTTTCCCTCTTTTTTTCAGAAAAATGCTGCTGTCAGCATTTTTGTTGAGATTCAAGGCTAGTTATCTCCAAAAAATGCATGGCTACCCCTATTTTTCTTTGTGGATTCCAATAGCACTTGCAAAGTTCTACTTTTTCCATGCGGTCTTGACCTGGCGCAAAAACCTTTGTATTTAGTGGGGACTGTCCTTAAGCTATTAATTTTTTTATACACTACAAACCATATAATTGTACTTCTAATATGCCCATCATTTTGACATCCATCTATTCCAAAACAATTTCTTCTGCCCCAATTTCAAAACATAATTAATGATATTGTTTCATATGTGAAAGCTATCTGTCCCTTTTCTTGAAACTCACCTTGTCCTTGACTTGTAAATAAATAATTATAGCACAGTTCTAATGATGGCTGCATAAGAGGTGAGAATGAGAGAGGATGGTGTTCTTGAGTGTCTATCAACTGAAAAAAAATGTACTAATTACTCTGTTTACTTTGAAAAACATCACTAGAAAGGAAGTATAGACTAAACTGAGTCATTTAACATTTTATACAATCACTTGATCATAATTATATTCTAATCTTGAAATGAATGGGATATTGAAAATGAAAAAGACAACACTTACAACTTTTGTCAACAATATTACATATTTCCCCAATTTTTCTTGTAAATCGTGATTTCCTGTTTCTGCTTTTCCTGTTGTGATAAACAACACATGGTGATTACGATGATGTTCTTGTCTCATTTCCTTTCTAGTGGCCTAGTTTCTTATCATGTCCAGATGATCAGTTGTCAGTATGTGGATCAGGAACTGTTAATACAAGAAAAAACATGTGCAGATCTATGTGGCTAAATATGTGCAAAAAAAAATATAGTTAAGCAAAAGACCACAAGTTTCTATGGTTTACAGGCTCACAGGAAGAATTAATTTTTTCAAGTGTTCCTCTAATATCCCAAGTGGTTTAATATGCCTCTAAAACATAGAAACTTGTGGTCTGTTGCTTTTATATAATAATTCAGAAGACACGAGAAATTTTCAATGAATTTACTGGCACAATAAACCATAGCTGATTGACCAATCAGAACATGCACATTTGGTTATAATATAGATTAGTGCAAAATAAGCATAAGATCAAGTTTAACATGCACGTTGAGTATGCTGAATTGAAGAATCTGTAGAAAACCAACACTGATGCCAGATTATATAGTAGATATCAATAGATTCAGTATAACCACAAACAAAAAGAACATACTATACTGTAATAGTATTTTAATTTTTTCAAACACTGCTTGAAGGAGACACTATGGAGAACAAAAATAATGCATTGTATGGTTACATCACACATGGAAACAAAATGCAAGCAATGAAATTTTACATGCAAGGTAGACATGAAACCGATACTGGGAGACAGAATAATCAAGTTGAAATGATCTGGGATGAGATCTAGGATACATGTATATGTTGTACATGGAGTACCCTCTCATTTCTGCTGGGAACTGAGAAAATGAACCAGCTGTGAAAATGGTTTTGTCCGTCTGGTTTCACTATCTAGAGGAACGTTTTTTTTTAGTAAGGAAAATAAGTTCTAAGAGTTTTGCTTGTCTGTGAAAACCAGTGGCCCGCCCCCCTCTCTGGCAAAAATGGTAATGAAACCCCTTAGATAAAAGGTCTGAAAGGATCAAAAATCCTGCTGCCCCTTGTTTTTCTATGGAGCAAGAAAAAGTTCACTTCAATACCATCACTCTGCTATATCCTTAATAGGTAATGTCTATCTTCATCAACACAGATGGTATTTTGTGTATGTATACCGTCTGGTACCAATTGAATTTTATGTACAGCAGCTGATCAATCAAATAAAGTTGTTTCTATACCATTGCTTGTGATGTTCCATCAAATTCCTGAATTCCATAAATGATCAATTTCCTCAAAACTACAACAGAAGAAAAAAGAAACAACACTAGTTCCAAGTCCTTGAAAATGTTTTACACATCCAATATAAGCAACACACTACTAACATTAACCAAAAAATACATAGTGAAGCACTGACTCCTGAACAAAGAAAATACAGTTGCCATTCCCATGTGTACTGGTGTACATGAGAATGTAGCCAAGATCTTGGTCAACATTCCAAACTATGTATCTGGAGCTACACATACTGTGCGGATGTTTTTGACAGAGTTCTAGAAATGTTAAGTCTTGCCAAAGTCCAGGTGTGATGAAGTCACTCTTGACCATCATCAAGTGAACAATGCTTCAGATGAAGTTGAAAACTTGTGAAATCCAAAGGCAAAGTTAGTTAAGAGTACCTTTTAGGGTTAACGTGCTGAGTTCCAGTGAAGCCAGAAGTCTCATGTCCTTTAAAATAACAAGCAGATTTTATTAATCAGCAGATTCCTCTAAACGTTCTACAAACATATTGTGCAGTTCCAGAAAATATCCATACTCCCCGACAGAAGGGGGAGGTATGTATATTGTCTGTAAAGTCCTACACAACTAGTAAGCAAATATAATAATAAATATAATTTAGGCAAAGTTAGACTTAAACCAATGCAGCCAGTAGTTTCCCCCTTGACTGTATGTGACCTGTGGGGTGGCCATCAGGGAATTTGTACATGCCCTTGCGCTTTACCACAATACATGTGCACTTCTGTTAGCTGATCATTGTGGATCATTTGCAGTGTGTGCCAGTCTGACCATCTTTGTGGATTCTTGCTTTGATTATTGTTCATTCTGTGGCTATTGGATGTCATGTGTACCAGAAACATGCTTAACAGCCAAGAGGCAGCTTTTGATACCTCGACTCGTGAATGAGACCAAGGGAATTCCTCCACTGGATTCTAGCCTAGCTCGAACGAATTTGTCCAGTTCTTCACCTGTCTTACTGCTTGACGCTGTGCTGTAGGACCAGCCATCTCCCGCACCAAGCCATCGGCAGCACAGCATCTGTCAGTTATAGACAAGTACTTGACCAATGAGGTGTCCTTAGGAAGGGTGGTAGGCCTGTTCAATTTTCCCTACCCAAATCTCCAAGTTAGCAGGTTTTGTGTCATTCCCAAAAGAGGCCAATCAGGAAAGTGGCCCCTCATTGTAGACCTTTCCTCTCCGAGGATGGGGGTGGGGGGCTAGTGTCAATGATGGGATCAACCCAGATGAGTTATCCCTTAACTAAAGCACTGTGGATCAGGTGATTTGCCTGGTATTCAAGTTTGGTGGAGGGTCCTTATGATGTGGAGGCAGCATATTGCAATGTGCCTGTCCCACCTGTCTCATTGCTACCTGCTGGGGATGAAGTGGCACAACCAATTCCATGTGGACTTACTTCACCCCTATGGACTTCAATCTGCTCTGTTTATCTTTAACACGACTGAGGACATGGTAGAATGGATCTTGGTCACTTCCTTCCAGACACCAGATATTCTACATTACTTGGATGATTTCATCACTGCAGGCCCCTTCCCAGTCAGCACAGTGTGCATTTAACCTGGTGACTGCTCTGTAAGTTTGTCAATGGCTAGGTCTACCTGTGCACCCAGGCAAGTGCATTGGCCTTTCCACTCTGCTTGTTTTCTTGGGTATTGAGCTCCACTCAACTCAGTCAACCTAGTGGCACATCCACTATTGGAGAAGTTGTCATCTTTGCAAGATTCGTATTAAAAGAGATTTCTTTAGACATAAAACAGTGAAAAAGAACAATTAAATCCAACATTTTGGATTAGTCATGACACCATTTTCATGTCTTCCATTTTCCTCTCAGCATGTAACAGGTGTTTTATTGTCAAATAGCTATTGCCTTATCTCATGCCATATCTCAATTTTGTTGGCAGAAATTTTGGCACTTGGTGCACAGCCTCTTCCCATTCCCATACCCCCCCCCCAAATTCCTGCCACAATTTATTACCTTCTGCTGTCAGCTTGGTGCGCTTAGTTCTGCTTTTTTGGGGTTAGAGCTTTCCACACTGAACAGGGGTTTCAAGACCCCCTTACCAACTATCTTCACTTCCAGCAGGTTGTCTGTGGTGTTAAGTGCTGTCAGAGCTCTCCCTCAACAACCTGTTTACCTATCACCAATGAACTGATGTTCGTGATTAGGCAGTCTTTGGATCTTCTTCTCCCAGATCACCTCATGTTCTAAGCTGCCTATTCACTTGGGTACTTTGGCTTTCTGTGCCCCTCAGAGTTCACAGCACCCACTGTGGCTACCTCTTCTCCCTTACTCCATCTAGGTGTTCAGGAGATTGCAGTAGACTCCCTGAGAGCCCCTTCCCACATGCGCTCAAGGGATTGACGACCAATCATTTTAGGAAATGCTGCTTCATCAACATTGGCATTGGCCGTCATCCTCTTTGTTTTGTAGCACTATCCAGCATTTTGCCTCTGCCTTTTCAGCCTTCCCCTCAGCCATCACTTCTTTAACAGGGATGCCTCCACCTCCATATCATAAAATCGATGGACCATTTGTCCAGCACTGCCTAGCTGTTCCACACCAGGATACCCACCAAGTTATCAGTGCCACTCAGCTGGCATAAAGGTTTTGTTCTGGTCATCTGTAGTGCCTCTTAGCACTTGCCTCCTGCTTCTGTTTCATGGCATCTTAGTATAGTTTCAT
>JAHPZR010030850.1:0-7500 GCA_019787425.1 Platygyra sinensis
ACGAGAGACCACCTCATTTTCTCTTGATCGCGACCATATATCTTTCTATTTACCTAAATTAATAAATATTCCTTAATTTTTCACAGTTACTGTTGAAAAATGTATCGCACAAAGAATCAAGTCCTTGGTATTGCCTTTCTCTGTGCCGCTGTTTGCAGCTATGTGCAGTGTGGTAAGTCTGAGACATAGCGCTCTGCCTAACGGGATATGAAGGACACTCTACAAGAAAAAAATTAAATCAAAGTTTTTTTTAAAGAAAATGTAGCTAGGTTGATCCTAGTCAAATGTGGCGGTTCTTTTTTATTACAACGTGGAAAGTCTGAGCCAATTAGAGAACATTTTAGACGGCGGACATGACGAGAGCTAAGAATAACGAAACATTCAGCAGGCAAAATATCAGCACTATTTCACATCGGCCTTGCAATTTCACGGGTAGTTAAGACGTGAGATTTTCAAAAACATTTCAAGATAAAAGGTCGCGAGATAAAAACAGGATGTTTCGGCGACATGTCACCATAATCAAATGTAACTAATACCAGTTAAACAACTTTATATGGAGAAAGGAAATGTCGCAGACAGGTCGAGTGCCTCATTAATTTGATGCTTTTAATAAGGAAAAAGAGGAAGACTCTAAACCTGACTCCCCTTTGCGCCAAAGACATTTTGCGATCAAGTTATCACCCATTTAATTGTACTGACGCGGATGTTTCTTTAACCTTATGTTTGCAATAGTTTAAAATATAGGAAGTCTTGACTCCTTAATTAAAACATTTAAAAAAGGCATCCACTACAGGACGGAAAAAGTCTGGGCTACATTCCTCTGCTCACTAACCACTGTAGTTATAAAACTAGCTACATAATTTTGATCCAGACGAAACAACAGTGAATGTATCACTGACGGTTAGCATTGCTAACTCTATCTTAACAGGTTATCGTCCTCGATACACGACGATTGGATGTTTTCAAGATCACGGAAGCCGGGCCATACCATCATTAGAAGGACAAGATTCCATCTTGGATGGCAGCTACAAGGCAAGACAATACTCCATCGAGAAGTGCTATAAAGCAGCTAAGAAACGAGGATTCCACATTTTTGCAGTTCAAGATGGTGGATGGTGTGCATCCAGTGCTACGGCTGGTAATACTTTCAACAAATATGGCAAATCGTCGGCTTGCAAGTCAGATGGCAAAGGTGGACCATGGGCAAATCAGGTCTACTACATCACAGGTGAGCTCAACCCTTGTCCCACAATCAAGCTATTGTTTAGGAACCTGTCAAGTTGAAAGTCTGCCATGAGGTCGTTTTGTAGTGTTTAAGATAGTAGGGATAAAAAAAGAAGATTGGCAATAAAGGGTATGAAGAACTTGTAATTTTGAAAATCTGTGTGCGTGATCCTGTCACACGTTTGGAGGGCAAATATAAAGAATGTAAATTATGGCATATGGATTTTTAATACTGCTTCTGTTTGGTCATTGTTGTCCAGGGTATGATGAGGTTGGATGCTATAAGGATACTGGAAGTCGTGCAATCCCAACGTTGGAAGGAAAGGATTCTATCTTGGATGGATCTTATTCTTCTCGCACGAACCCTATTGCAAAGTGCGCCGTGGCTGCAATGAGAGCGGCTACAGAATGTTTGCAGTTCAGGATGGTGGCTGGTGTGCCGCCAGTGCTACTGCGTCACAAACATACTACAAGTATGGTAAATCTACGGCGTGCAAAGATGATGGTGAAGGTGGACCTTGGGCCAATCATGTGTATGAACTTGAAGGTAAAACAAAAACATATTTTCTTCACCCAGCCTAACTGTTTTTCAATGGGCGCTCTTTTACCTTTGAAAAGCATGCATTATCCACTAATAATGACTTAATGGTATTGGACGTAGTTTACCACCACATTGTCTACAGGAATTTTTACCAGCAAGTTATCATCCATTTAATTGTACTGACGCGGCTGTTCCGGCCTTTGCCTTTATGTTTGCAAGAGTTTGAAATATAGCAGGTCTTGGTTTCTCAATTGAGATGTCTCTTTTGTGGAAAGTTGAAAATGGGTGTGTGCTCGAAAAGTTTGTAGTGTTAAAAAGGATAGCTACCAAGGCATATCTTTTGCTTACCATTTAATTAAGCTCTGCAAATGATGATCTAAACCTTAGACTACATAAAACTAATCGAGACAAATCAAAAGTGAATGTATTACTGAGGTGGCATCGCTTAACCTATCTTACCAGATTATCGTCGTCGATACACGACAATTGGATGTTTTCAAGATCACGGAAGCCGGGCCATACCATCATTAGAAGGACAAGATTCCATCTTAGATGGCAGCTACAAGGCAAGACGAGACTCCATCGAAAAGTGCTATCAAGCAGCTAAGAAACGAGGATTCCACATTTTTGCAGTTCAAGATGGTGGATGGTGTGCATCCAGTGCTACGGCTGGTAATACTTTCAACAAATATGGCAAATCGTCGGCTTGCAAGTCAGATGGCGAAGGTGGACCATGGGCAAATCAGGTCTACTACATCAGAGGTGAGCTCAACCCTTGTCCCACAATCAAGCTATTGTTTAGGAACCTGTCAAGTTGAAAGTCTGCCATGAGGTCGTTTTGTAGTGTTTAAGATCGTAAGGGTTAAATAAAGAAGATTGGCAATAAAGGGTATAAAAAACGCGTAATTTTGAAAATCTGTGAGCGTGATCCTGTTACTGGTTTGGAGGACGAATACAAAGAATGTAATTCATTGCATATGGATTTTTAATAATGCTTCTGTTTGGTCATTGTTGTCCAGGGTATGATGAGGTTGGATGCTATAAGGATACTGGAAGTCGTGCAATCCCAACGTTGGAAGGAAAGGATTCTATCTTGGATGGATATTATTCTTCTCGCACGAACCCTATTGCAAAGTGCGCCGTGGCTGCAATGAGAGCGGGTTACAGCATGTTTGCAGTTCAGGATGGTGGTTGGTGTGCCAGCAGTGCTACTGCGTCGCAAACGTACTACAAGTATGGTAAATCTACGGCGTGCAAAGATGATGGTGAAGGTGGACCTTGGGCCAATTATGTGTATAAACTTGAAGGTAAATGAAAAACGTATCTTCTTCACCCAGCTTGACTGTTTTTCAATGGGCGCAGTTCGGACTGACGAAAGCACGCATTATCCACTAATAATGACTTAATGGTATTGGACGTAGTTTACATCCCCATTGTCTACAGGAATTTTTGCGAGCAAGTTATCATCCATTTAATTGTACCGACGCGGCTGTTCTGGACTTTGCCTTTATGTTTGCAATAGTTTGAAATATAGCAGGTCTTTGTTTCTCAATTGAGATGTCTCTTTCGTGGAAAGTTTAAAATAGGTGTGTACTGGAAGAGCTTGCAGTGTTGAAAAGGAGAACTACTAAGCGACATCTTTTGCTCACCATTTACTTAAGCTCTGCAAATGATGATCTAAACCTTAGACAACGTATAACTAATCAAGACAAATCAAAAGTGAATGTATTAATGAGGTGGCATTGCTTAACCTATCTTACCAGATTATCGTCGTCGATACACGACAATTGGATGTTTTCAAGATCACGGAAGCCGGGCCATACCATCATTAGAAGGACAAGATTCCATCTTAGATGGCAGCTACAAGGCAAGACGAGACTCCATCGAAAAGTGCTATCAAGCAGCTAAGAAACGAGGATTCCACATTTTTGCAGTTCAAGATGGTGGATGGTGTGCATCCAGTGCTACGGCTGGTAATACTTTCAACAAATATGGCAAATCGTCGGCTTGCAAGTCAGATGGCGAAGGTGGACCATGGGCAAATCAGGTCTACTACATCAGAGGTGAGCTCAACCCTTGTCCCACAATCAAGCTATTGTTTAGGAACCTGTCAAGTTGAAAGTCTGCCATGAGGTCGTTTTGTAGTGTTTAAGATCGTAAGGGTTAAATAAAGAAGATTGGCAATAATGGGTATAAAAAACACGTAATTTTGAAAATCTGTGAGCGTGATCCTGTTACTGGTTTGGAGGACGAATACAAAGAATGTAATTCATTGCATATGGATTTTTAATAATGCTTCTGTTTGGTCATTGTTGTCCAGGGTATGATGAGGTTGGATGCTATAAGGATACTGGAAGTCGTTGCAATCCCAACGTTGGAAGGAAAGGATTCTATCTTGGATGGATATTATTCTTCTCGCACGAACCCTATTGCAAAGTGCGCCGTGGCTGCAATGAGAGCGGGCTACAGCATGTTTGCAGTTCAGGATGGTGGTTGGTGTGCCAGCAGTGCTACTGCGTCACAAACGTACTACAAGTATGGTAAATCTACGGCGTGCAAAGATGATGGTGAAGGTGGACCTTGGGCCAGTCAAGTCTATTTTATTTCTTGGAAGTGATTAAGTTGTATTTCAATGCCAGAGTTGTTGAAGTAATAAAGATTTTCACTATAGCATTCCATTTTTCTGTTCTGTTTCAGTTGTTGCATACTGGGTTATAGTTTTTAACCCTTTGACTGTGGAATTTTTACCCCCCAAATGCCCGTTTTAACCGTTAGACCAGTTATTTGGCTGCCATGACGCTTAATGAGCTTAAGCTTTGCTGAAAAAGCTATTTTGTACCAAACAGATAGATTTCCCGAAGATTAGATACAAAAATCTGCAACATTTCAAACTGCCGCATATGCATTAGTTTTCGACTTCCCGTTAATTCCGAATTGTTTTTCTTGGCTCTTTTCTTTCCTTTTTCCCGGCTTTTGTACTCTCGGTGCCTTTTACATTGCGTATTTTTTCTGCCCGCCATCAAAAAAGGTGGGTGTTAATTAATTATGGGCAAAGCCTAGAAATGAGACCTTGATGATTTATAGGCATACTGGGCCGTTTTAGTACTATTTTTGCACCAAGACTTATAACGTTGTTGTTTAATTTGCCACGTCAGAATGCAGTCGATATCCAAAAATGACCATTTTGTGGATAGAGCATAGCTGTACCATCTGCTTATCAAGAATATCTGGTGACATTGAAATTGATTAGCTCACTTGTGGTAGAAAGTCAGCGACCACTCAGGATTCCTAGATACGTCTTGCGTGGTCAAGGGGTTGATTAAAATTCGTTGTTTTCTTTTAGCACTTTGGATTTATGACCCACTGGCCATTTAAGGTCAGTGAAAAGAATGTTGGGAGCTGCAGCTCTCCAATATATGATCATTCATTCTGAGGCCTTAGTGTGGGAAAATGTTTAATTGTGTTCGTCATGTAGTAGAAAGAAGAATGACGCCTTTGCAAGGATCAATCCTAATTTCGACTACGGCAGAATGTTATTCGATCAGAAATAAAATAAATGCACTATTAATGTGTGTATGTTTATTTATTTAGTAGCTGTTTTTAAATCACTTTTTGCTCAGTTAACATGACTATAATTAATACAACCCGCCTAGATTAGCTATGCTACAAGCGGGTTTGTAGATATTTAAATTTAATTCTGTAAATTATGGTTAAAAAAAAAAAAAAAAAAAAAAAAAAAAAAAAAAAAAATCAGTTTTCTCATTCCTGACCACCCATGTCGCACGACTTCCCTTTAACTTTTTTTTTTGGCTTGAGCTAAAGGGCTTAATCAGTCTAGCAGCATTTGCGCATGCGTATCTCTATGGAAACAGTAGGATAGGAAAACCAGTTACATGCTATTGTTGAGTTTGGTTTATTTGTTCATCCCAGATTTAGAATTCGAAAGGAGAGAGATTATATTCTTCTAACTTAAGAACAGCATTTGTGCACAGGATGCTACGTGTATGCGATTGGGTCTCTGTTCCATGATCAAAGATTTTAAAATATTGCCTATTGAATGAATCGAGTTTTAAAAAAGGCCTACAAAAGAGTACTCAGAATAGGAAGATCGTTTTCAATGACCATCTGCGTGATTTCAAAAGTTTCGGTACGATAATCACCACAACGTCGAAATTTCGCACTTGATGTGGCTCACAACAGTTCATTGTACTTTGATGGGTAAATAACACTACACTTAATCATCTGATGCCACAACATTATTATTGTCCAAATGTCCAATAATTAGCGAACAAATAGTGGTCATCTTTATGACATATAAGGTTACTAAAGCAACAGTGGAATCTGTTTAATCAGGAGAACCCAACAACCATTTTTGACTAAATTGTTCCTAAAATGTTGTAGCCACTAATAGATCGTTTCTACGTCAATCTTCGTTAATATTTAGCTTTCCTGGGAAAAATTACCCGCTCTTCACTGCCTGGGAGCAAGAGTTTCAGGAACAAAACTCCCAGCCAGCCATCGTGTAAGACGGGTGTTAACCAGCCAGCATAATTTAAAATGCGAAACGACACATATTGCAAGCCAGCGCATAATAAGGGACTTTGGAGTTTGCCAGCGAGCGGTGGCGTACGTTTTGAGCCAGCCAGCGAGGTTTCGATACATAATTTTTCGAAGGTACTATAAACATCAATAGTAATGAATACTAAAATAATAAATGTAAAAACAACAACAATCATAATAATAATGATAATGATGATGATGATGATGATCATAATAATGATGATAATAATAGCCTGCATAGCTGGCGGGATTTCGCGCGCGAGTGCATTTGTTTTGGTTGCGAAGCCGAGAACGCGAGTGGCGAAGCCGTGAGAGGATTGGTGAAGAGTCGAGTTGAATTGCCTACTGCCTAAATTCGTGGGGCTTTTCGAATTATGCGTTCACCAGTGCACGCGAATTTCGGATTGGCTGAGAGCACTGAAACGTCAATCAAATGTTAATCTATACCTCTCATCTTTCCCAGGGGAAAAGGTTTGTTTTCATACACAAATTTGTAAATGGAGAGTCAATGGAGAATGCGAAGAAATCACGGCATAAAGGAAGCTTTGGATTCTCTGAATATCCGCAGCGAAAGCAGAAAAACTATACTGAAGGAAGAACAGGAGAGAGCCGTTAAAGAGTTGATTTCGGGGAATGATGGGTTGACTAACCTACACGACTTCTACGGTTCGTGACATTTGCCGTTCTCTGCTGGGTCACTCAACTTTTTTTGTCGCTTCACTCGTGTTTATGAAGGGCACTTCATATTGTGTTATAAGGAGGAATTTAAAGAAGAGTAGAGCCGTAGATCGTGCTATGGTAAATTTTAAGAGGTCATAGGGCTGCATGATTTCCACTGTTGTATACATGTCGCTTCGCTTCGTAATTTGTATGTGTTTTTGGCTCATTTCTTTTGCAACATGTTATTAAATCTCCAAGCATTTGCTTTTGAGGGACAAGATATGACGTTTTATGTTAACGTGTTGCTTACTTGCATTCTATATTGTGACGCCGGGCCCGGCTGTGATTAGAACTGTTTGCCTTCGTAAGTTTTTCATCGGAGCCGCCATGGCTTTACTTCGAGAAAGCTATACGCTTGTCTAGAGAAGTTTTTATGTTTCTTGCCGCTATCTGATCGAGCTAATGTTTCTGGCGCTTGATGTATAGGTTTATTCCTCCTTTGATCGCTCTGCTAC
>JAHPZR010030851.1:2500-14533 GCA_019787425.1 Platygyra sinensis
AGCTAGCACTAGATACCGGTCTGAATTTGCCAGCCAGGGTCTGTTTAGAGGATGCTTTTTGACAGCCAGCAACACTCATGATAAGCTGATTTTCCCAGCAAGTTCTTACTACTCTATTTTGCCAGCCAGGAATAGTAAAAAGAACTTTGTTTCGTATCATTATAAATCAACTTTAATTTAATACATTTCTTTATTAAATTAAAATTGCTTTAAAAATTAATCAATTAATTAATTGAATTAATTAATTAAATTGATGTAATGAACCAAAAAAATGAAAAAAATTACTCACCTCATGAAGTTGAGTCTACAATTATTACTGAGGGGCGCTCAGGTTAGGACACTTCTGTCTCCAAGCAAAAACACACCTAGCAGTGATGTATAGCTTACAATAAAATGTCGCTGAATGCATCTTTATTATGTTGAGTCCATGACCATTTACTGCAAGAACTCAGTGTTCCATTCAGCTTTTAATTGAAAAACAAATTCGCATACGTTTTCTTTCTGTAGGCTCTATTACTAACAGAATTTACGAAGAACGTAATTAAATAAAATGAAATGTTTGTTTATAAAAAAGAAAATGAAGAGATTCAAATCTGTCAGAACATCTTCCTCCCTTCTTATCTCTCAACTGGAAATGTGCTTAAAACCGTTGTTGAGCGCATATGTCATCAAAACAACATGGAAAGCGTGGTGAACATGTTCTTGCCTGTCCACATGAACTCGTGCCACTGGGGACTCGCCATTTTTTCAATAAAGAACCAAACAGTGTTCTTTGATGATGGTTACCACTGTGCAGTACCAAAAGAACTCAAGCAGAATGCAAATAGAGTAATCGAGATCATCTTCCAAACAACTGGCAATGACAAGTTCAATCCCTCAGGCTGGTACGACATTAGGAGGTTTATTGTTCCACTGCCGGATCAACCTTCCGCAGGAACTGGATCACTTGAGGGTTGTGGGAGCTGTGGTGTGGCCGTAATTTGCGCTATACGCGATGTTTGTAACGGAAACACAGATTCATTTTCGTGGACGTACCAGGATGCTACACAACTGCGTGCTGGGTTGATGCTGGAACTCCTGGGTCTACGTATCTAACCAAGGTGCAAACGAAGAGCTAAAATGACAGAATAACTGAGGTCAAAACTCATAAAAAACACAAACATAGAAAACAAGGGAATTCAAGGGGACCAGGAAACCACATCAAAACCAACAGATGCAAAACCTGGCTATAATGGTTGGCGATGATGACCTCATGACGCCCTTAAGTCTTCCATACTCATCATCATCTAAATCGTTTAGTGAAACGATTCCTCGTATTTTATGTCACAGAATACCGTCATCGTGAAAAGATATTGCAAGGCAGACAGCACACGCACCTGGTCTTAGAGTTCATACCGGCAGTATGTCTTATCTTCCTGGTATTCTTACAAACTAAAATTTGCAATCCTCTACCAAGTGAACTATAAGGTAGACCCGAAGATTATCTACTTGGCTTTCAGACATTGTTTCCGTCTCAATGCTTAACCAACTGAACCATGAAGCAAACCCGACCAATGCCTCCTTGGTATCCAGACATCGGTTTCCTAGTAATGCTCTACCGACTGAACTATGAAGCAAGTCCGAACATTGTCACCTTGGCGTTTGAACAACGTTTCCATTGCAGTGCTCTTATAACTGTCAATGCTCTACCAGCAGAACTATGAAGAAAATCCGAACCGACTTACCTATCAAGCGGACTTAAACATTGTCTCCTTGATATTCTGGCATCACTTCAATGTTAATGCTCTACAAACTGAACTATGAAGCAAATCCGAAAATTGATACCGTGGCTTTTGGACATCATTCCCCTGGCTATGCTCTACCAACGGATCTATAAGGCAACCTTGAACATTGGACTCTAAATATTCTGGCATCGCTTACCTGATAATTTCATTATAGTACCACTTTAACATCGAACGCTTCCGTGCCAACCAGTTTAAAATGTTTTTTGAACAGCTTTTTTCTTCATTTTCTTTTTTATAAACAAACATTTCATTTTATTTAATTACGTTCTTCGTAAATTCTGTTAGTAATAGAGCCTACAGAAAGAAAACGTATGCGAATTTGTTTTTCAATTAAAAGCTGAATGGAACACTGAGTTCTTGCAGTAAATGGTCATGGACTCAACATAATAAAGATGCATTCAGCGACATTTTATTGTAAGCTATACATCACTGCTAGGTGTGTTTTTGCTTGGAGACAGAAGTGTCCTAACCTGAGCGCCCCTCAGTAATAATTGTAGACTCAACTTCATGAGGTGAGTAATTTTTTTCATTTTTTTGGTTCATTACATCAATTTAATTAATTAATTCAATTAATTAATTGATTAATTTTTAAAGCAATTTTAATTTAATAAAGAAATGTATTAAATTAAAGTTGATTTATAATGATACGAAACAAAGTTCTTTTTACTATTCCTGGCTGGCAAAATAGAGTAGTAAGAACTTGCTGGGAAAATCAGCTTATCATGAGTGTTGCTGGCTGTCAAAAAGCATCCTCTAAACAGACCCTGGCTGGCAAATTCAGACCGGTATCTAGTGCTAGCTGGCTGTGAAGAGCGGATATTATTTTCCCACGGTAGTTAATTATTAACTGTAAACCTCTTATTAGATGTCAATTAATCGTTTCGAGCAACGACAAGTGAATTTTGAAATTTCTCCCGTTGGGTACTTCTGTATGTTTACTTAACCATGTGTCACGGTTGATTGTCTCTGTAAATGCGACCCTAAACTGGTATGTCCAATGTTGTCTGGGACAAGTTTTAAAACAACTTTGTCGGCAACATCGTAGGACATTTCAAATGTTTGTCTCAAGTGCGACCCGGGCCTAATAAGCGATGATTTATACGTATAATTTGTAAGCCGCGTTCGTATAAACAGTTCAGTTCGCGTCTTATGTAAGCTGCGGCTTTTTATGGCCCGATTGTTTCCTAAGAAGTGTTATTCTAATCAGAAGGCCGGATTTTTTTAAGAACACAAGTTTGAGGTTAATAAAACTGTCGGAAGCCGATGACAGAATCCTTTTTGTATCGCTTGCGAGTAAATAAAGAATTTCAATGTAATCCACACAAATTACACTCTACTATCCCAGCAAACGCAGGGCACTGAAAGATGATATCGTGAGAAAGTAACATTCCCAAAATGAGTAATAAATAGCATCTATTAATCACTGGTTCTGGACAAGCTTCTAGAGGACAGCAAAATATAGCCAAATGTAGCAGCCTGGTTCATTTCTGACCTGTGAAGCATGAAAGTATTTGGTCGGAGCAACGATTCTTTCTCTCAGTTTCTAACCAGTTATCTTCTTGTTATACTTTACACAGGTAAGTTCTCTCTAAACATCACTGGCTGACTGCCAGTTTTTGGTATTTTATTGGATTTCAAAAATCTTTAAACGCTGTACAAGGGTGAGCAAAATTTGGAGTCCGATATTCATTTCAGTAACACTTTTTAAACTATTCAACTCAAATGTTTGCCAAAGTTTGTAGGAAATTAAGTCGATATAGTGTTGCCGCTCCCGATGCGACGATTATATTTGCATTGATCCTGTCAGTTTGAATTCACGAACTGAGTAGACTGACTGCAGAGTGGCCATTATTTAATGACGGGAGGCTGAATAAACGAATTCTGTGCTGCCACACCAAGACAGGTGGGAGTTTAAGTCACAACAACGGATTGTTTATTATTTCATGATAAGTTCCGAAAACTGCCATGTTACTTCATTCAATAATCCGCCCGCGAAAAACTCGCTGTGGTTATTTCGAATTCACCAATGCTGTTTTCAAATTTTCAGAGCAAGGTTAATTACTCTTAGGCCAGATTGAATAAAATAACACATGAAAACCTAAGATCCATCTTTTTCTTTTAAGTCAATATTTTGATCTAACACTAGATTCCCAGATAGTCAAGTTTGCCAACATGTTACGCGAAAACGTTTTGTCTTCCTAAAACACGCGCTCCGTTTCCAGTACATGTAGTTGCGATTGTGGAGTAGGATGGGTATAAATCACAGCAACACGCTGTGGAGTCCAGCTTTATAAACTGATAACTCAGACGGTCATGTCACGGCACATATCATTGTCTTGTCACGGCACGTTTCGTAATATTTCAAAAACGAGTGCGAGGGTTTCATCACGTTTCCAAACGCGAGAAACATTTGAAACCACGAGGCCGCAGGCCGAGTGGTTTTATTGTTTTCGAGCGTTTGGAAACCTGATGAAACCCGAAGCACGAGTTTTTGAAATTACTTCTCCAACAAAGAAAATTAGTTAACATTTCTCAATTCAACTATTGTATTTAAGACGTGAAATGTGCATGATCCTCAAAACAATGTGCATGATGTGCATGATCCTATCACCTAATTGCTGCGCTGTGACAATTTTTGAATATTCATCAACTGATGTCACGTTGTTGCCAAGCTGTTTGTCAGTTTCGAGCGAATACGTTGCTTCACAGAGCAAATGGCAAAGTACAGATTTAGACCTCCTAAAACTAGCGAAGAAGAGGAAAAGTGTGTGGCTAGCGCAATTCCGAGGTAACGTGTGCATTTGGTCTGATAAAATTTCTAACGTCAGTGCCAGTTTAGGTCGGAAGTGTACAGCAAGGTTGAAAGTGAACCAAAACACGAGGTCGCCACCATCGAGCGAGAATTTAAATTTAGAAAAAGAATGGGCTTTTCTGTTTTGGGTAGTTTAACAACTGTACTGCTACATTCAACGTTAGCAGTAAATAATTTAGGTTTAAAGTTTGTTTCGTAAAATGTGTGATTAAATGAAGTTGTTAATCGCCACGTGTTTTTGTTGCTTTATGAATATGCAGATTAAGAAATCGTTTCAAACATGGGTTTCTTTCAAAGCCGTGTTTTCAACTCGTTTTTCATTGGGTTTCTAAACTCATCCACCTGACCAGAATACGATGCTCTGGTTGGGTAAGAGCTGTATGAATAATTAATGAGTTTGAGAAATTGTCTTCAAATATGATTGACAGAAAATACAGGAAATGCAAGGGAAGAAAACGTTTAATCACCACAGGCTCAATTTCAAATTTCGGGCTCCGACTCCGGCTGCATGGAGCAAGCATGTTTTATTCCGGAATGACGGAGAGATTTTGAACCCACTTATGCTCCATATACTGAATGGTATTTTCGGTATAACTTCAGTTTGCAGCTTCAAAACTGAATTCCCCTAACCCAATTCAGAAGAGGTCTTTTAACATTATTTCTGCAATGGACGTACGACCCTCTTCTGAAAAGTTGGTGGCACATCAAGATTATGCCTTGGTTGACCATTTCAATCCCTTGTTGTTTTCATACTGAATTGTGTCTCTCTGTTAGCCTTGTTTAGAGATACGAAGGGAGACTTATTTTGGGCGTTTTTCCGGTGTAAAGAGATAAGTACACAAAACGAGTGCAAAATAATGACTCTTTGATTGATAAAAAAGGTTCATTTTACTTTAACAATAGAGCTCGAGTACTGGTATCACTTACAAATAAGTCTCAAATGAAAGCCTCCGGAGGAAAATGTCCTTTGTAAGATCTGAATTTTTGCTTCTTCCTCTTCCTTCCGATTTTTAAAATGCCTTAGCTTAGAGACGCCGTAAATAAAGAAAGAGCGCACGAGATACCGATTGAGTTGAGATGTTACTGTTTACCGCTTCGAACGGCGGAATCTTCAAGGAAGTAATGCTTGGAAAACGTCAACTCTATTCCTCGTCTAATGCAAGCAACTTCTCCTGCTCGAGATGGAACCGTTGCCCATAGCCAGGCTAACGCTTCAGCCTAATTCTAGTGGCCGGAATGTTATTGAAACCTTTTTCCCCAACTTTTGATTTCGTGGTTACTTTGGTGCTTTCTTCACTTGCCGATGAACACGAACATTTGCGTTTCCTCCATGACATATTTAAGCTCACAAAAACAATTCTAAAGAAGGACAACACTCAGAACGGCTCTTCGAACTTCCAAACGCAAACCTTTTACAATCGTACATACGCGGCAATTTGTCACGCAAGTTTTATATGCAAGTTTATTTCTCGTGGAAACACTTTGACAGCTATCAGTTAGAGGTAATTAATGCAACAAAATGTCTTCTGTATACATTATTCTGCGTGGAATCAATCATTTCTCATAGAAAGGTTTTGCAAATATGTTCAGTTTTGGGGTATATTCATACCTAAATGGTTTCAGAAAATGCGTAAAACTAAGGTTTCCCGTTATATATACTTTCATATTTCCCTTCCTATGAATTTGGCGAAAAATAAACATCGAATTTTATGGGTTTTGAGGGAAATCTGCTTATAAAATGATATGTGAGTTTGGCGCGAAAATTGATTTGCTTAGCTTTTGTGATTTGCTTTGCAGTTTGTCTTAAGTTAGCTGCAATTAAACAGAAGGATTTTACTTTTTTAGTTCTGTTTCCAATTCATCATGATGGCGCTAAAACAATTACTTGTAAACACAAAATAATAAATTCTTAATTAAAGAAATGGCCCAGGATCCCATACTAAAAAGAGATCACCAAATTGGGAAGAAATACATATGATGTCTAAGTAATACTACAAGTGTAAAAAGAAAAACTATAGAAAACTTAAGTTCGAATACTCAGTAACTCTATGAAAAACTTCTCATATCTTCCCGTGAGGAGTGAAATGATGCCTCAAAGCTTTTCGAGCATTTCCACCGGCATTCGCGGAGATCACGGGTTCGAATCCTGTTGAATCCCTGATTTTTTCAGGCTTCTTCTTAAATTGGAAAATTTACTGCGATGATCATTCTTAACTTTCATCTACAACCACAGTTTAAATATGAATTATTCCATATATACTTTACATATAACCTTTTCCCGCTCAGGTACGATTACTTATTTACCGTTCCTAAACTGGCCGTGAACTCGGTGGTATCAGGTCGACATTTTCAAAGAAATTGCGGAAATTTCGAAACGGGGGAAACTAGTGTGGAAAAAGTTCGATAATCTACGAATTGAATCCTTCGGTCAAAAATTGTGAAAGAACATTGTCTGTATAATAAGCCTTGGTTTACATCAGATCTCGACAGGTTTACTCAAATTTCTTCAGATAAATAAGTCAAAATACATTAAGAAACATATTTCAAAAAGCTTTTAAGCAGTCGTCTTCTGAATGATGCAGTTGTCAATATCATCTTTACCGGTGAAAAAAGGCGGACATTCTATAGTGTGTGTAGGCGATTTTCATGTGTGATTGTCGTGCCGATTCCGCATTATAATTCATGTGATATCCTGTTTTGCATAATAAATAAACGTTTGGCCCTCTCCCCGCCAGGCCAGAGCAATTAAGACCTCTGCTTCCAAAACTTAAACGTGTAGGCACATTTTGATGAGCAAGCAAAGATAAGCGTGGGTAACCGAGTAGAGGAAAGCACCAGTGCAACAGCAAGATATCTCGACAAAGCTAAGATCACAGCTGGAACTGAGGACATGAAGAATCAACACCTGAAGAAAAACTCCAAGCTTCGTCTGGTGAAATACTTTTTGCTTTGTTCTTTGTCGCTTCTTATGATTCAAGGTATGTAAAGAGAATCACACTGTTATAATATCATGCGCCATTCGGTGAATTCCTTGCCATTCGGTTAATTCCATCAACTCTTTAGTTTTTTGTTGTTTATATGCTAACAGAAAATGAAAAATAACGAGAAATCAAAGGACTTTACACATTGCTCGCGGTTACGAAACCCTGTTTGCAGTCCTTCTTTGCTTGACAGGACAAAAATGTTTCTTTATTTCTTTAAATATCACTATACTTCATTGCATACGAGGAAAATCATTCCAGGTATTTCAGAAAATGTAGAAAAAAAAAAAAGAAATGCACATACATCACTATGTCTTTAGTTTAGTATCACAAATTACATAGGTTTTTGTTTGTCTTTTCAACGAAACCTTTTCAGAAATTCTGCGCTGTAAAATTTTGCTTGAAAACGAAAATACAATATGCCTGGTTTTTCCATAAAATATTAAACAGTCTTTCAAAATGATCAATTTCACAAGCATAGATTACAGGCATATGAACTCAAATAAATTTAGACTTTACTTATTTATCTTTGACAACCGCCAACTTTGGCACCATCAACATTTTAACTGTTGTGAATTTTGGATCTGTTCTCGGACTTTCCACATTTTCGACCATCTGAAGTTTTTGCTTATTCGGACTTATCTCTGTTGTTCAGATGGCATTTGAATAATGAATAGTCATTGTCCAGATGGCATTTTTCCATGAAACGAGCAACAAACCCATTTACCGAATGCAACTTAGACAAAAGACATCATCACTTAGCCTGAACATGAACTATTGTGAACCGATTCGCGATATTCAGCAACACAGCGTTTTTGCAACACGAATATATTTCCTTGATCTCATTTTGATTCCGATGCCGGCATATCTGAGAATATCGCCTCTTATTATATTCAAAATACACCTGAACCAGTGGTTAGCAAATAGATAATTACCTTCACTGTCTTCTTATGCATCTATCAGATATCAACAGTCGCTAAAAAAATTTCGACAGGGCCGTAGTCAGAAAAGTAGTTTTCAAGAAAAAAAAAATGACTGAGAGAAATCTTTATGGTTTAATTCTCTTCCTATGTATTTAGTGTGTTTATGATGACCGTGAAGAAAAAAAACGAAAAAATAAAAAATGACTGAGGCAAATGCCTCGGTTCCCCTGTTCGGCCCTGGTTGGTCGTGACGATAAATTATATCGGCCTAACAAACAAATAAAAGACCCATCACAATTTCAGCTGGCGTCAATTTTATCGTTGCGATATATAAAAAGCAATAGGAAAATTGAGCAAAAGCGTAGGCCTTTGACGAAGACTACTCTACAGGGGATCCCTCATCAAATTTAAGGAGTAATTAAAAAAAATAAAAGATCTGAGTTCTTGCTTTGTGCGGGCCGATTTTAATTTGAAAAAAAAATTGGGCGCTCATCTGGACCGATGTCTGCAAATTCGAGAACCATTCTCAGCTTTAAGATAACTGTAAGTTCACCCTATTACTCTCGGTTCCCAATCTAGTCTCGTACGCAGACATTCTTTGAAGAAGATTGCGTGACGAGCCCAAAAATGTCTGCGTAGGAGGCTACACCCAATCGGTTGACCCGAAATTTTCGAATTCTCAGCTGTCCGAGTCTCCTTAATGTGTGGCTCCAGACCTCGTATTTGATACCCGAGTATTGAGAAAAGTTTGTTCAGTGTCTTTTGAATATTAACGTTTATGATTTGAACTTCTCCTTGAAGGTTTTCTGAATTTAATACGTATCCCTCTAAGTGCGCTTGCTAAACGTACCGCCTTTTGAATCTCAAGTATAACCTCTCATTTTCATCTAATGGGATTTTTAGTACTAGCTGAGACCATCTTGAAGTAGCATGTGAAAAAACAGTCACGGATAAACTTATCAGTTATGGTATGCCTGAGATGCAAACACTGAACTGGCAGGAACGTTTGTCGCTATAGCAGCTAACGTATTAGCCAACTCTGATCGCTTGTTTTCTGAAACGCTTTTTTTCCGAATTTTCCTTTGTGGTTCCTCTGAAGTTTTCTTTGTCCTTGCAAATGGACAAGAACATTACAAACGGAGAACACACAGAACGGCTCGTCAATTTTTCCAAACACAGACGTTTGGTGATCGCTCATACGGGACCATCTGTCAACTTACTTTTAATGCAAGTTCACTTTTCGTGATAACCTGTTGACAGCTATCAATTAGGGATAATTATGCAAATAAACGATTTGTGGCTTTTAGCATCAATCTTTGTCATACAACTTTTTTGTAAATGAAAGATCGCAATAAGATTAATCTAAAAGCGCGAATAGCATTTTTTGGAAAAAATCGGACTTGGGTTATACTGATACCTTAAATAGAAGATTGACCACGTCGTTCTATTTGGTGAATAAAACTCCAGAAATATAATTCACCTTACTACATGTTTTACTTATCTCCTCTTCCAACATCATGCTTAGCAAGTAAGTGCTTTTCACCCGCAATAGACCCTTCTCCAAAATGGCGGCCGAAAATTCAAATAAGTTAAAATTAGCTAAAAGAAAAGACGTATATCATCACTAGAAAGAACACCTCTACTTCAGTAACCCTGCAAAGTTTCAGCATTTAGATTGTTATATCAGCTGAGAAAATGGAAGTTGAAAATTGAACAATTTGCATACCTTTGTATGACAGGGGCTATAATGAGCATACCCCCAGTCATACAAACGTGCGCAAATTTTTCAGCTTTTAACTTACATTTTCTCAGCTGATTTTATACCTGAAATGCTAAAAATTTGCAGTGTTACTAAAGTAAAGGCGTTCTTTCTAGTGCTGGTATACGTTTTTAATGTTGACTAAATTCAATTTTCGGCCGCCATTTTGGAAAAGGGTCTATTCCAAAATTTCATATGACTGATGTGTTACATTGGTTTAGCCGTTGTTATTATGACTGTTATAATGTAAGGTATAAATGACTTCCTTTAAAAAAAACTCAGGAAAAAAGCGAAATCAGCGAACTTTTCTAAGATCTCGTGTAAACAGCGGCTTTTCATCTCCGAAAGCTTTTCGTTCTTTTTACGTACAGATTACTGTGCAGTAATACTTTAAAGAAAAAACATTAAATTTGCATTTATTAGCTCCTTCTTATGTTACAGACCAACACGTGCTATGCAACGACCATTAAAACTTTGCTTTATAATTAGCTCTTTTTCAATTAATAAAAAAATTTAAACGCATTCTATAAACAGGACAATCTCTCAGTGTCACAACATTCAAGCGGTGCAATTTCGCGTAAACAATTTTAAGGAATAATCTTTCAGTCATTGTCAAAAGCCAATTTGCACTGAAAGTAAAAATTAATAACGTTTTATTATTATTCCGGGTCATTTATCATTTTTGGCAGCAAATTTAGGTCTGACAAATCGACAAACGAAATGTAACTACTTAACTGCCCTTTTTTCGATTTGCACAACTTTCCGATACAACAAGCTAAGTGTGCAACTTATCTAGCGCTCTTTGGCTATTTTTTTTATGTTCAGTTAGAGAGAAAAGTATATGAAATTGCCAGAATATACTCATAGGGGGGACACCACACTAAATTTAAAACGAATAAAAGATAATTGTACGTGCGATGGGTTTCTGTTTTCGTGGTGGCCATTTTGATTTTTAATACTCGGCTACAGGTCTGGAGTTTTAAGGCCGCAATTCTCAGAACATCGATCGCGCACTGAGAATAATAAAGACACGTTAATGTTTTGTAAGAACTTGAAAGGTCATTCTATTCCGAAAATCATACCAGATGACCGCCAACTTAAGATTGGAACCAGCTACCACAAGGTAAAAACCCGTCGGTCTGTAGTGATGATAAAAGACACCCTGTGTACTACGCTCTTCACCGGCAGCCTACAGCAAATGCACTCATATTTAATCATTTCTTGCACTTTTTTGCTTCGTAGGAAATAGCAATTTATGCCATATGGAATTGTTATTAAAGCGTCTTTTATTTATTTGCTTAAGTGCCACCTTGTTTAATGGCACAATTAGCCAAAACTAAACCTTTTAACAATTGCTGATTTTTGATACTGCGGCGTCCACAAAGAGACACTAAAGCCCCATCCACTCTCGTCGGAAAATTTGAAAACGCAACCGTTACCTGTCATTTTGGATTTGTGTTTGAGGAAAACTTGGACAAGAAAATCACATGATTCTTGTACCTCGTCGTTTCCAAAACGTTCCTGCGCTTTCGAAACGTTTTCCGTCCGAGCTAAGACGCAATACCGCCGTTTTCAAATTCATCCGTTTTGAAGAGCGTTTTAAATGAGCTCTGTTTTACTGACAGATTAGAGTGAACTTTAGAGCAACCCGTAAAAAAAGCTGCGTTTTCAAATATTTCCCACGCAGTGTGGACGAGGCCTGAGAGCATAAGTTCTTTCTTGTCGGAACGTCCGAGTTATATCGGAATCAGTATCAAAATTCCAAGGAGGATAG
>JAHPZR010030856.1:0-12294 GCA_019787425.1 Platygyra sinensis
CGTTTGGAATAAATAATCTTGTTGCTCTTCCGACAACCCTGCGTTCTCTTTAGACTACAAACTACCTACCACTTCAAACATCGAACTCGCAACAAACTTTGACTCTGACTCTAAACCTACCTTTAGGGGAATAATTAGAACTTGTAACCCATCCAATTTCTAACCTCGCCTACAGCAGGTCCTCTCTTAGCTTTTCGCACGACAATCCTTATTACGTCTGCGCTAAGCTCTCACCCATGAGAAAAGGGAGGGAAATTAATGTTCTAGCAGCCACTGTCTGTAAATGTAAGACTGAAGAATTTTAAACTTAGATGACTAAATCTTGAGCGGAATTCAAAGAACGTTTTTTGGGCGAAAGTCCTATTAATTCTCTGTTAAAACAATGATTTCTGGAATTATCTACCTTCATGACTTTGATCAATATTCTGTCGTTGTTTTTCAGCAATAAATTCATACCTGAGTGGTACACATGTCGCCAAAACCCGGTTGAGCATTGAAAACTTCTCCGGCAAATAAGCCGAGAAAATCTAAAAGGAAAAAAATTTCAAGCGATTCTATGGGGCCTAGAGATATCTTGCCGGATTGAAAAGAAGAATCACCAGTACTTCAAAATAACACGTGATGTCATGTTAACTCGTTAACATTGCTACGAATTTCACGGCGAACGTGGAATGTACTCCTTCGGCGATGATTCGCCTTATGAATTTTTTCATAAAGTTGCGAAAAATGCCTTTCGCATTCATTTAATTAGGGTGATTATTCTTCAAAATATTCCCCACTATTTATGGAGTAACTGGTGAAAAGTTTGGTGATTCAGAAGGTCTCTTGAGTTTTACAATGATTAACATATCTAACCTTGATAGAGTTTTACTGTTCCTTTTCATCGCCTTAGAAAACCTTATATATTAATGTTTAAAGCATTCTTCTTGAAAACAGTTAATTAAGGTCGAGTAACACGAACAATATTTTCTTGTAACTTGTCGTGTATTACCACTGCAGAGTATGTAGACAGGGTTCCCCGCGGAAGTACTTCCATACAAAAAGGTCTGGGGAGTGCTCGTCGTAATTTTAAGAGGTTAAAGAAGCGGCTTTGGTACCTGTTAGGTCCTACAGCACGGCAGCAGGAGCTTTCGCGGTACTTTGTTAATAGTGCATTGAGCCGAAATTAGTCAGTGTAAGTATATGTGTTTTTTTCTTAGGGGTGAATAAAATTTTAAGCCAGGCCCACAAAACAGAACCTTGGTACCTCTTAGGGGTCCTTTTAAAAGTTTCCAACGAACAACAACAACAACAACAAGCTTTATTTGCATGACCATAAATACATACAGTGTTGCAACAGCTTTTATAACGAGCACACCTGCCCATTTTATATGGGGAATTTAACTTTTTGTAACCTGTTGTCGGAAATTGCCACAGGGGTGGTCAAATAACCTGCAAAGTGACAATGTAGGGCGACAACTTGCCAGGAAATTTGCCTGTACTGTTTAAAAAGTGGGGTTTCGACAAAAACCAGTAGGCACTGAGACTTCAGCTTCACTTGTGCATATTATGTTGTTGGCATGTCCCATTCCGCTGCCCTGTACTGAGTGCAATTGTTAACTGTGGATCACAAGGATATTCTTGGAATTGAAGTCGTTGCATTTGTGTCTGTTGTTATAATTGCACTGGTAATCATGCACAACGTGGGAGCTCAAGACACCCAGAAATCGTTTTACGAAAGCTGAGACCAGTTCAATCGTTCAGCCATTCCTTCCTTGCCGTATTTTCTCCTTGAATATCAGTAGCGTGGATATCAGAACAGTGATAATGAAAAACCAGAAAAAGAACCGGTCCATCACCATAGCAACGTGCTTCCATTTCTTCTGATTTTGCTCGATTTCTCGGCTCAGTTTCGTGTGTTCCGCCAAGATTGCCAAGTCCTGTGCTAAGCTATCTTTTGTTCCTTTCTCTTTGTCGCCCGATATTTTTGTTACACCATTTTGTTTGGAAAGCCGTTTCTGAATCTGTGTGATCGATCGACACACTGGAGTCTTCTTATAGTTCATGGATAGCAGTGCATGCGCTTCACCGTTTAGAGAAGTATTCCTTCCATTAAGTTCTTGCGATGCAACTCTCACTTGAATTTCGTCGTTATCATCATCATTACAGTTACTTCCATCGTTTTCCTGTTTTTCGACAAGGGAACTTTCTCCATTTTGGGTGCCTGGTTTTCTCACGCACAATATATTTGCTAGCCATCCAAGGACGAAGATTTCGACCCATGCAGGAATTTTCACGATAGATCGGCCGGAATTTCTGTGATGAATGTTCAATACCCAGCAAGTAGACATTAGCGACACTGAAATTTCCGCCATAATGGTGATGTAAAACTTACCGAGTAGTGGAATTGTTTCAGAATTGCGCGGCAAAGTTTCCGCCACGAGTTGCAGAAAGACAGCCATCGCCAAAAGGACAGTGATGCTTAGCGTAATTCGTTCGCCTGACTCAGGCGGAAGGAAAAACCCGAGGAGGATCATGGATAGCATGATCATACACGGAGTGATCAAGTTGAACGCGTAAAACAACGGTTTACGACGAATAATCATCTCGATAGTTACATCGGCAAGTGGAACTGTGCAGCATTCGTAGAACTCGACGTTTCGCTTCTTGGAGGCTTTAATGAGGTCCCACTCGGCGCTCTTTACGTACTTATCGGAGAAGGTGGGTGTCGTTTCAGCTTCAATGTCAAGGTCCGTTACAACGAAGGTCCACGAGCCAAATTTCATCGTGCATGTCTGCTCATCAAAAGGAAAATACGTCACGTCTATGTTACAAGTACTTCGAAAAGAGGCTGGACTGTACCAAGCGTTGCGTCCATCGTGTTCAATGATGACTCGTGTCTTATACTTATCAAGGCCACCGCTGAACACACTGTCTGCACTGAAAGAAAAAAAATATCTTCATAAATTTCCCCTTGACGTCAAGTTGCATAGAGGAATATTTTGCAGAGGTCAGGGTTTGTTCAGTTCTGTATGGGGTCGCAATCCTTCGCAGGAAAAATGTTGGCGACTTGTGCATTTCAGTACCCATAATTTTTAGCGCAAGAAAACGCTCACAAAAACGTAAAGAAAAGTTCTAACAACTTCAAACCTAACATACACTAAGTCGTCAATACAGAGACATTTATTTAAAATTATGGTTTCCTTTCTGGGTTGTGTAAGGTTCGCGTGACATTGTGACAAAATGTACAGCCGCCATCATTTTTCCTACGGTGGGTTGGCTCGATCAATACCGGGAGTCATAAATAGGTTACTTGTTTGTTTTTCATTCTCCCGTTTTTCCCCAGAAAAATTGTTATCTATCACCAGCCTGTACTCTGTGTGATGCACCTGTTGAAGATCCTAAACACTATTTTCTGTGCTGCCCAAGTTTTGCTGCCCTGCGTTAAAAGTTGTTTGTCTCCGCTGCACAATCCCCCGGAAGTAGATGGCATTGTGCTTCCGATAAGAAAAAAATGATTGATTCTTAAATGGTATTTCTCACGATGATTTTGACACTGATATTTTTTTTTCAATACGTCCAATCATTTATTTCCTTGTCCAACCGTTTCTGTTAACTTCTATTCCTTTGTGTATGTTTTGTTCGATCGTCCTGTGTAATATGCAATGTAAACAGCATAATCTTTCTAGATGAGCTCTTTTTGCTCTTAGAGCAAATGTTGTAATAAATATTGTTTTAAGTGGTACTGCGACCAAAAAAACAATTCTTTTTTTTTATTTCAAAACTATCTTAACTAAACACTAACTGACCCAAGTTTTAAGTTCTGATTTTAAAAAGACACCTGTTTATTTTAACTGGAATTTTCTTATTTATTGGCCCGCCATTACTAACTTTAAAATCTTAAGAGAGCTGGGTCGAGGAGAAAATGACGTCAGAGACTCACTAGTTTAACAATGCAATGCGTGTGTACGCGGCTGAATTAATATGCAGCACGGGAGTTTTGGGCTTTCAGACTTTTAAACCCGTGTTTTGCATATATAATAAATTGCGTTTACACGCTGAAATCTTAAGCTAGTGAGTAAATGACATCATTTTCTCTAGATCCAACCCTCTGATGTCCTGTCGGTCAGTTTTGAACGTGAGTAATGGCGAACCGTGAAATCCAAAACTTACACTCAAAATAAAAAGCCTTCGGATAAAACTCAAAGCTCAAAATTTTGGCAGTTAGGTGTTAAGCGAACACACTTTCAAAATCTGAAGAAAAAAAGGAAATGGATTTTTGATCATAGTACCACTTTAAATAATGAAAAAAAATCAGCACTTATAAATTACAATTCGCTCTGGGATTGACAGCCTCCGGTTTTTCCTACATACAAGACTGGCAGTCACTCGGCTCGTTTGACAATAATATTGACATGTTTTGTTTTAAAACAGATACGTACCTGTTGTATAACACAACATCTGGTATCCATACTAAGTTTGGATCCATTCTTATTGTTTTCACTCCATTGTATTTGTCCACTTTCCAGATTATCAGCTCAAGCGGCGAATCCTTCAGCCGAACAAGTTCTGATTTCAACGCTTATGCGCACTTACAACAGAAACGCTCGTCCAGTATTCGACAGAAAAAAGGCCACAAATGTTACGTTTGGACTTGAAGTTGTTCAGTTAGTAAACGTGGTAAGACAAAACTTTCCAAATCGAATAAAGAAATTCACAACGTACAAGAAAAACGTAAGGGATCATTGGAGTAGTTAAACCTTGATACCTGGCCCTAGGCTTTAATTTATTTCAATGTCCATTCGCCACTTCAGCACCGAAAAAGGCCTGGGGCGAGTCTCTACTCGAAGTCCCCTGTGAGATCGTTACTGGGGATGAACCAACTTTAAGGTGAGAAGTCATGCCGTCTACTGGGGATAAACAAACTTTAAGGCGAGAAGTCATGCCGTCCCGGTAACGAAAAAAAGAGACTGTGAGACTAGACTTCCCGGGTTTTCTTCTTGTTTCAAAAGTGGCTTATTTGTTTACTAATTAATCGTCTAATGTCTAGTGTTTAAGTGGAATGGCGAGGCTAAGGACTGAAAGACTGTCCAAGTAGCATTATTTTTTGTCCACTTAGCGATCGTACTGGCGCACTTCCAACGAAAACAAAAAGTGTCTAGACAGACTAAAACAACAGAATGCAGCTAAACTTGCACTCACGTCATGAGGTTAAAAGGATGGCATACCCCACAGTTTTGTAAAGTAGCCATTTCATGGAATGCGTTAGTTTAGATCCAGGCAACCTTCGAGGCCCCTAAGACTTTGGATTGCCATTTGAATTCATCGTCTTTGCATTCCTTTCTAGGATGATCGTAATCAGATGATCACGACAAACGTATGGGTGAGACAAGTAAGTAATTTTTCAGTCACCCGTGCGCATATTTTAAGCTGCAAAATATCACTTGTAACCAAGACAACCTGAAATGTCAGTCTTCTGGGTCCTCGCTCCCTGACCCCCAGTGACTGACCTGACGTCGGAGGACGACTGGCATTTCATTCCCATTTGTCTGACACAAACAATAATTCATTTTAGAGATGGAGAAATGAGCTGTTAATCTGGAAAGTGGACAAATACAATGGAGTGAAAACAATAAGAATGGATCCAAACTTAGTATGGATACCAGATGTTGTGTTATACAACAGGTACGTATCTGTTTTTAAAACAAAACATGTCAATATTATTGTCAAACGAGCCGAGTGACTGCCAGTCTTGTATGTAGGAAAAACCGGAGGCTGTCAATCCCAGAGCGAATTGTAATTTATAAGTGCTGATTTTTTTTCATTATTTAAAGTGGTACTATGATCAAAAATCCATTTCCTTTTTTTCTTCAGATTTTGAAAGTGTGTTCGCTTAACACCTAACTGCCAAAATTTTGAGCTTTGAGTTTTATCCGAAGGCTTTTTATTTTGAGTGTAAGTTTTGGATTTCACGGTTCGCCATTACTCACGTTCAAAACTGACCGACAGGACATCAGAGGGTTGGATCTAGAGAAAATGATGTCATTTACTCACTAGCTTAAGATTTCAGCGTGTAAACGCAATTTATTATATATGCAAAACACGGGTTTAAAAGTCTGAAAGCCCAAAACTCCCGTGCTGCATATTAATTCAGCCGCGTACACACGCATTGCATTGTTAAACTAGTGAGTCTCTGACGTCATTTTCTCCTCGACCCAGCTCTCTTAAGATTTTAAAGTTAGTAATGGCGGGCCAATAAATAAGAAAATTCCAGTTAAAATAAACAGGTGTCTTTTTAAAATCAGAACTTAAAACTTGGGTCAGTTAGTGTTTAGTTAAGATAGTTTTGAAATAAAAAAAAAGAATTGTTTTTTTTGGTCGCAGTACCACTTAAAACAATATTTATTACAACATTTGCTCTAAGAGCAAAAAGAGCTCATCTAGAAAGATTATGCTGTTTACATTGCATATTACACAGGACGATCGAACAAAACATACACAAAGGAATAGAAGTTAACAGAAACGGTTGGACAAGGAAATAAATGATTGGACGTATTGAAAAAAAAATATCAGTGTCAAAATCATCGTGAGAAATACCATTTAAGAATCAATCATTTTTTTCTTATCGGAAGCACAATGCCATCTACTTCCGGGGGATTGTGCAGCGGAGACAAACAACTTTTAACGCAGGGCAGCAAAACTTGGGCAGCACAGAAAATAGTGTTTAGGATCTTCAACAGGTGCATCACACAGAGTACAGGCTGGTGATAGATAACAATTTTTCTGGGGAAAAACGGGAGAATGAAAAACAAACAAGTAACCTATTTATGACTCCCGGTATTGATCGAGCCAACCCACCGTAGGAAAAATGATGGCGGCTGTACATTTTGTCACAATGTCACGCGAACCTTACACAACCCAGAAAGGAAACCATAATTTTAAAATAAATGTCTCTGTATTGACGACTTAGTGTATGTTAGGTTTGAAGTTGTTAGAACTTTTCTTTACGTTTTTGTGAGCGTTTTCTTGCGCTAAAAATTATGGGTACTGAAATGCACAAGTCGCCAACATTTTTCCTGCGAAGGATTGCGACCCCATACAGAACTGAACAAACCCTGACCTCTGCAAAATATTCCTCTATGCAACTTGACGTCAAGGGGAAATTTATGAAGATATTTTTTTTCTTTCAGTGCAGACAGTGTGTTCAGCGGTGGCCTTGATAAGTATAAGACACGAGTCATCATTGAACACGATGGACGCAACGCTTGGTACAGTCCAGCCTCTTTTCGAAGTACTTGTAACATAGACGTGACGTATTTTCCTTTTGATGAGCAGACATGCACGATGAAATTTGGCTCGTGGACCTTCGTTGTAACGGACCTTGACATTGAAGCTGAAACGACACCCACCTTCTCCGATAAGTACGTAAAGAGCGCCGAGTGGGACCTCATTAAAGCCTCCAAGAAGCGAAACGTCGAGTTCTACGAATGCTGCACAGTTCCACTTGCCGATGTAACTATCGAGATGATTATTCGTCGTAAACCGTTGTTTTACGCGTTCAACTTGATCACTCCGTGTATGATCATGCTATCCATGATCCTCCTCGGGTTTTTCCTTCCGCCTGAGTCAGGCGAACGAATTACGCTAAGCATCACTGTCCTTTTGGCGATGGCTGTCTTTCTGCAACTCGTGGCGGAAACTTTGCCGCGCAATTCTGAAACAATTCCACTACTCGGTAAGTTTTACATCACCATTATGGCGGAAATTTCAGTGTCGCTAATGTCTACTTGCTGGGTATTGAACATTCATCACAGAAATTCCGGCCGATCTATCGTGAAAATTCCTGCATGGGTCGAAATCTTCGTCCTTGGATGGCTAGCAAATATATTGTGCGTGAGAAAACCAGGCACCCAAAATGGAGAAAGTTCCCTTGTCGAAAAACAGGAAAACGATGGAAGTAACTGTAATGATGATGATAACGACGAAATTCAAGTGAGAGTTGCATCGCAAGAACTTAATGGAAGGAATACTTCTCTAAACGGTGAAGCGCATGCACTGCTATCCATGAACTATAAGAAGACTCCAGTGTGTCGATCGATCACACAGATTCAGAAACGGCTTTCCAAACAAAATGGTGTAACAAAAATATCGGGCGACAAAGAGAAAGGAACAAAAGATAGCTTAGCACAGGACTTGGCAATCTTGGCGGAACACACGAAACTGAGCCGAGAAATCGAGCAAAATCAGAAGAAATGGAAGCACGTTGCTATGGTGATGGACCGGTTCTTTTTCTGGTTTTTCATTATCACTGTTCTGATATCCACGCTACTGATATTCAAGGAGAAAATACGGCAAGGAAGGAATGGCTGAACGATTGAACTGGTCTCAGCTTTCGTAAAACGATTTCTGGGTGTCTTGAGCTCCCACGTTGTGCATGATTACCAGTGCAATTATAACAACAGACACAAATGCAACGACTTCAATTCCAAGAATATCCTTGTGATCCACAGTTAACAATTGCACTCAGTACAGGGCAGCGGAATGGGACATGCCAACAACATAATATGCACAAGTGAAGCTGAAGTCTCAGTGCCTACTGGTTTTTGTCGAAACCCCACTTTTTAAACAGTACAGGCAAATTTCCTGGCAAGTTGTCGCCCTACATTGTCACTTTGCAGGTTATTTGACCACCCCTGTGGCAATTTCCGACAACAGGTTACAAAAAGTTAAATTCCCCATATAAAATGGGCAGGTGTGCTCGTTATAAAAGCTGTTGCAACACTGTATGTATTTATGGTCATGCAAATAAAGCTTGTTGTTGTTGTTGTTGTTCGTTGGAAACTTTTAAAAGGACCCCTAAGAGGTACCAAGGTTCTGTTTTGTGGGCCTGGCTTAAAATTTTATTCACCCCTAAGAAAAAAACACATATACTTACACTGACTAATTTCGGCTCAATGCACTATTAACAAAGTACCGCGAAAGCTCCTGCTGCCGTGCTGTAGGACCTAACAGGTACCAAAGCCGCTTCTTTAACCTCTTAAAATTACGACGAGCACTCCCCAGACCTTTTTGTATGGAAGTACTTCCCGCGGGGAACCCCTGTCTACATACTCTGCAGTGGTAATACACGACAAGTTACAAGAAAATATTGTTCGTGTTACTCGACCTTAATTAACTGTTTTCAAGAAGAATGCTTTAAACATTAATATATAAGGTTTTCTAAGGCGATGAAAAGGAACAGTAAAACTCTATCAAGGTTAGATATGTTAATCATTGTAAAACTCAAGAGACCTTCTGAATCACCAAACTTTTCACCAGTTACTCCATAAATAGTGGGGAATATTTGAAGAATAATCACCCTAATTAAATGAATGCGAAAGGCATTTTTCGCAACTTTATGAAAAAATTCATAAGGCGAATCATCGCCGAAGGAGTACATTCCACGTTCGCCGTGAAATTCGTAGCAATGTTAACGAGTTAACATGACATCACGTGTTATTTTGAAGTACTGGTGATTCTTCCTTTTCAATCCGGCAAGATATCTCTAGGCCCCATAGAATCGCTTGAAATTTTTTTCCTTTTAGATTTTCTCGGCTTATTTGCCGGAGAAGTTTTCAATGCTCAACCGGGTTTTGGCGACATGTGTACCACTCAGGTATGAATTTATTGCTGAAAAACAACGACAGAATATTGATCAAAGTCATGAAGGTAGATAATTCCAGAAATCATTGTTTTAACAGAGAATTAATAGGACTTTCGCCCAAAAAACGTTCTTTGAATTCCGCTCAAGATTTAGTCATCTAAGTTTAAAATTCTTCAGTCTTACATTTACAGACAGTGGCTGCTAGAACATTAATTTCCCTCCCTTTTCTCATGGGTGAGAGCTTAGCGCAGACGTAATAAGGATTGTCGTGCGAAAAGCTAAGAGAGGACCTGCTGTAGGCGAGGTTAGAAATTGGATGGGTTACAAGTTCTAATTATTCCCCCTAAAGGTAGGTTTAGAGTCAGAGTCAAAGTTTGTTGCGAGTTCGATGTTTGAAGTGGTAGGTAGTTTGTAGTCTAAAGAGAACGCAGGGTTGTCGGAAGAGCAACAAGATTATTTATTCCAAACGAACGTAGTCATTCCACACAAAACTTCACAACAAGCACACGCTAGGCTCGCAAATTATTCTTCGACCTCCGTCACTCTTGTATAAACACGGCCTCTGCCAGATATCCACGCGACCTCTGTCACACTTTAAGGTGGCTCAATCGGATTTTTGAGTCACGATACCGTTCAACTTTGAGCGACAAGAGCACCACCATTATCAATGCAACAGAAAATCAAACGTTAGTGGTGTGCTAGAGAAAGATGAAAGTTTCAAATGGGGTACATTTCTCCAAGATCTGAGTTACCATAGCAACGAAATGACGCCATGCCCTATTTTACATAAGACCGAATAACTTGCCACCAGACATAATTTCGGAAATACGACGTCGGGATCTCGGACTTGACATAGCTGCCTCAACGATAGCAAAATTGTAAAAAAATCTATAAGAGCGTTTTCGAGAAAATTACGATTGAATTTTTAAGGTGTCAAAATGCAACAAAAGCAAAGCTGTTTTAAATGTTATTGCAAACTATGTCCACAAGACTTCATTAAATGGCATTCTGGTCTTAAATGAATCTTCTAACATATAATTACCTCGAATGAAAATATCAGAGAAATCGCTCCGTTTGATTTCAGAAACATTGGCGTGAATATCAACTGGTGTAGGCCGTTATTTTACATTCTATCAAAATTGCCCCTAAAATTCTTTAATTGGGTGGGAATTAAAAACCACTCGATGAATTTTTTTTATACTTGGCTTTCAATACGAATAATCCATATTTAAAGTAACACCGAAGTTTCAAATAAATTGAAACACTTTAAGGCTGCTAATTTTCAGCGTCGACTCAGGAAAATATTGCGCTTATTTTCACTCGTGTTGTTTGTTGTCTTCATTATAATTTTCTTTTGTCTCGAATCACCATGCTATTGTACATTTCTGAATATCATGAATTCATAACACGCGCGATTGCTTTCCGGGAAATTTCCGAAGCATGGTAAAATATCCCGAGCTAGCTCTACAATAACATTTATTGTTATTGTAGTGCTAGCTCGGGATATTTTACCATGCCTCGGGAAAGTCGCCGGAAAGTACTCGCGCGTGTTATGAATTCATGATATTCAGAAAAGTACAATAGCCTGGTGATTCGAGACAAAAGAAAATTTAATATGGATTAATCCTATTGAGGGCCAAGTATAAAAAAATTCATCGAGTGGTTTTTAATTCCCACCCAATTAAAGAATTTTAGGGGCAATTTTTGATAGAATGTAAAATAACGGCCTACACCAGTTGATATTAACGCCAATGTTTCTGAAAATCAAACGGAGCGATTTCCCTAATATTTTCACTAGAGGTAATTGTATGTTAGAAGATTCATTTAAGACCAGAATGCCATTTAGTGAAGTCTTGTAGACATAGTTTGCAATAACATTTAAAACCGCTTTGCTTTTGTTGCATTTTGACACCTTAAAAATTCACTCGTAATTTTCTCGAAACGCTCTTTTAGATTTTTTTACAAATTTGCCATCGTTGAGGCAGCTATGTGAAGTCCGAGATCCCAACGTCGTATTTCCGAAATTATGTCTGGTGGCAAGTTATTCGGTCTTATATAAAATGGCGCATGGCGTCATTTCGTTGCTATGGTAACTCAGATCTTGGTGAAATGTACCCCATTTAAAAATTTCATCTTTCTCTAGCACTCCACTAACGTTTGATTTTCTGTTGGATTGATTATGGTGGTGCTCTAGTCGCTCAAAGTTGAACGGTATCGTGACTCAAAAATCCGATCGAGCCACCTTAACCTGTTAACAAACACAGTCTCCACCAAACTTGACACGCGACCTTTGTCACACTTCAATAAACACTACTGACTCACAAGATTATTCTCTCTAAATACTCCTGGGAAAAACCACCTAAAAACTACACCAATTCGCTTATATACTTTACAGCATAAGGTTCTAGAACCTTCCGGCCCTACTAACTAAAGTAACATAACAACATAAAACTATTTACAGCAACATACGCAAACTGCTGAATCATACGATACTAATTAAATATGCACGAAACTTCTAGACGATTCTAGACAGTCACGCAAGTCACGCCACAATTTTTCGTAACAAAGTTGCTGTTACTTTCACTTAGTTTTTGCAGCGTTCTCTGGATGCTTTAACTGTAGGAACTCACAGGACCATTCCAACGTGCATCGTTTCGCTCATTAAAAACATT
>JAHPZR010030858.1:0-16131 GCA_019787425.1 Platygyra sinensis
GTAAGTTATTGTGCGTTTTGAATCAACCGATGCTCGCTTGCAAACAAAGTAAGCTCAAGTCTTGGATGGCACTGTTATAACTTACCAACCAAGACAATCGTTCACGTTTCTCTTGTCAAACACATGCTGCCTCCTTAAAGCTTCTTGATGTAGCTGAGACATCTTAAAAAAGGGACTTAGGTGTGGTTTTGTCAGAAGCAACGCAACAAAAACAACAATCGTGATTGCCCCACGAGAGTGCGTAAAACCTCGCTTGTAAGAATTCCCTTTGACCTGAGGACGTCACAAGCGAAGTTGGTATGCAAGGAAGCACACGCGACGCTCACCAATGCAATGCGCGGAGAAAACCTGCTGGCATACGCTCTCTCCCTCGCTAAAAAAAAAAAAACGCCTGATCGCTGGTTACCTTCACATGTTCACCATAAATATGTGAACCAGCCCCACATCGAAAGAATCGGATAACTTACCCTTTACCATTTTCAGTTCGTCCGACAGTGTCACACATCTATCAGAAAATTGTATTCCTCGTGATCAAAATGGAAGAAAAACACCTCACACAGATATGAAAATCCGGGCTTTGAGAGCGCTTTCTATGGACGTCTTTGTGGGTGAGCTGATATAATATTGGAGAGACTGCGAAGCATCTTTTAACTAAAAGTAAATGTGTTTTGTTAAAATGATGCTTATAATGCGTATGAATCAACTGACGTTTCGGCATTACTGCCTCAGTTCTTCAAGGTGTTTAGCGAACACCCTGAAGATTGTGCCTGCGAAAAACAGCCGTCCTTCATCATCCCGCTGTCGTTACTGCTATTTACACGCATTGATCAGTTCATTGAACATTTTGAGCTTTCAAAATCGACAAATGGTAATTGTATTTTTCGAGTCTCTTGGAAAGTGAATCTTCAAGTAATGTTTTCTAATTAATTTTTCGTACAAAACATCGAAGCAGAAAAGAGAAAACGTTGCCCGTAATCTGAACGAGCTCAGCGACTGCACACTTATGGCTGATAGTGTACGATAACTCATCCAGTCAGATTGCAGCAATTGCATTGAGAATGCATGGCTAGAAAAACATCTTATTTAGGTGTCTTTTGACCTCAGGTAAACAATTGTTGCCAAAACAGTACTGGCATTCTGATTATAGTGTATGTGCCAAGATGTGACGTCACGTACCGTGATGCCCGGAGTCGATGCCCGGGAGTCGATGTCAGCAGTGTCAAAAAGGAGTGTTTATGCAAACAGTGGAATACAACGGACTACATTCTAGCCTCCTATTCAGCCCCAGTTGCAGGTTTCTAGCGCCGAGTTTTGCTCGGAACACACTGCCGGGTTTAGTCTAACACTGAAATAAAGAAGCCTAAGCAGTGTATCCTAACACTTTTGGTCGAATAAACACACGACGGGCATTTCACGAACACTAGGGTGAAGAGTAGCAAACATGGAGCCTTGCAGGCACTGTTCCTTCTCACATCTTCTTCGCGCAGTCGCGTCTCATACGCCGGCGTGTGTTTAATCACAGCGTAATACACGGCTCCAGGCTTCTTCCATTTATCTTCATGACATAGATTTTCATGCGCAAAACTTGCTTGCAATAAAACACGCCGCTTTGTCTATATTTTATTAAGCAATAGAGCACTTTTCCGTGTTACTGCCTCATCTAAACATGAGGAGGGTTGGAGAATTCGAGACAGTTGTGCCAAGAACAGGTTTGCACGACTTCCGAGAATTCTCCAGGGCCGCTAACCTAAAGGATTTTTGGTCTGGCGGGGGCAAAACTCCACACAAACCTTCACAGGGATCCTACCCGATATCCAGACAGGGTTTCTAGTCAGCGACGTGTGGTTTATCACCTCCTATTAAGTTTTCCTAGGCAGCGGGGCCAACTGCCCCCCCTATAGCCCCCCCCCCCCCCCCCCCCGACTATAAAACGTGCGCGCCCTGAGTTCTCCTAACCCTCCTCGAGTGCTCCAGATGAGGCTCTGTAAACCCCCCCCAAGCGAAGAAAGTGCTCTATAGCTCATTTTATAAAATAATTCTTAATTAATAACCGCGGCCAAATCTAGCAAAACGGCACAACCGTGTTTACATTACTTGCATACTCAACACACCTATCGACCACCATGGCGACGCAGCGCCGTAGTAGGCTCAGTTATTTTATAAACTCTTGCATAAAAACTATGGCGTTTTTTTTTCGTGTTTTGATACCAATGTTTAGAGCGACGGGCTTGCCTTTCCAGGGTCCTCATCCTCTAGTTATTAACAGTATTAGTAAAATCCAACTAGTGGTTTATTATTCAATGCTGCGCTTCTGGTTGAACGTTGAGCCTAGCCAGTAGGCCCCTATTTGTTATAGCCCACTAAGTAGCGAAAAAGCGCCGGCTTGAAACCTAAAAACAATGCGCGGCCTGCATCGCTTTAACTAGCGCAACGATGTTTTGTCCTTTTCTGATGATTTTTTTGACCAAACAACCGCCCTCCCCCCCCAAAACGAAATCTGGAGATTTTAACTAAAATGACATATACAGTACTTATTCCTCTCGCCCTCGAATGGCCTACTGAGTCAATAAGCCCTTCGGCCTTCGGCCGTCATGGGCCTTATTGGACTCATGAGCCCATTCGCCGGCTCGATGAGAATAATTGTGTAAGTAGTCTCACAAAAAAAACATCCCTGAAGCCGTGATCTCGTTCCAGAGCTGGGACAAAACACAACTTTAAACAAAGTGGTATATTAAGTCACTATACTAAAGCAGTGGATAGCGTGTAAGGCGCGCCTGTGTATTGGCATGGTCAAAATTCCGGCGAATAATCCTTTGGCCTATTTATATTACCGCCGCAGCAACTACCAGGCGGAAAATAGCGCCCCGGCCGTCTGCATCAGCCTGACAAAGCTGAAGAAAGATTCAGCCAATTATTTGTTTGGTGGTGTATGTATATCTCACTGCTTTTTTTTTTAAGGGTATATTGAAACAATCTATTCACCTTCAGCTGTCGGGGAGCTAGCGCATGAATTAGTTATTAATTTTAATATAGAGAGGACCGGTCCCTGCACTCGCTCTCGACTATGCGATCCAAAAAACTATGTTTTGTCACAGGGGATAAAACATAGAAAAATCATTTTTTATATGCTTTTCGCCAAAAATTTTAACCTTCAAAAAAAATCATAATGCAAATGAAGAGGCCAAAGCCATGTATTACACTGTGATAAAAATACAACGGGCATTTCAAAACACGAGGGAAATGTAGACTGAAACACAAGCAAGTTCAAACATGGGTCTGATCGACTTCACTTCTGCTCCGTGTTTTTACTTTCCCACGGCGCTTTCTTAGGTTAGCTGATGCACGGAGTGAAAGATGTTTAAGTGAGTTCCATTGAATTCTATACCACTGCTAAATGTTGTTTAATTCAGTGGTAATTATAGTAGGATAAACAAACTTGGGGTAAACTAGTGATAGCATGCATGTATGCAGGCTATATGTGACAATGTTCAGGTAAACAAATGCTTGCGCGGTAAACATGCTATCTTAGTCTTGCTGGAAGGAACGAGGAAAAGGCAGTTTATGGAGGCACCATCTTCCTCTTGATTAATTATTGAATTGAGGAAAAAAGCAAGTTTAAGTAAGTTGCCGACGGGTTTAGACGAGCTGAAAACGAATTATGTAGGTCCGATTTCAAGCTAGGTAAAATGTTCGCTTTTTCCTTCGCCTGCTGGTGTTTTCAGAGCACTCGCCTAAAACAATTACATACTTCACGGGTAAACAACGAGAACGAACTAGTCATACAGCTGTTGTTAAACCAAATTTACTACATTTCTTACTGAATGTACTTAACTTTCAAGCCATGCCAGTAATGTTTATCATCAGGCAAGAAACATGGAAACCTTTAGAAGTCAGTAACATATACACTGGGCAGCAGACTGTGAGGGGGTTAGTCGTTTGCAGCGTCAATGGTAAAGCAAAATACATTTATGTTGCAATTACAAACTCTTAGTGCAAAGTTTCGTCAACTTATCTCTAACAAGGCTAGAAAATAATCAACAAACCAACAATCGTCAGGTTTTAGTTATATTGTTCATCAAAACTAACTTTTATTTAATATGTTTCTTTCTTAAATTAAACGAGCTAAAAGAGTACGTTCTTGTTGCCAAGACACTGTCTTGCACGTGACCATCTTAGAAACGTGTCAGATTATTTTTTTTCTTATATGATCATAGCATAATATCACATGTATTAGTAAATCGATATCTTGGCCCCACTCAGTTCACGTGAGAGTTTTTTGCAGTGAATTCGAACATGTTTACTGGAAATATATTTAACGTGCGAGCTGTCTCTCGTTATTCTTGAACACCTGATATCAGAAATAAATTTTAATCATCGTCCCATTTAAACGTCGTAAATTATAGATGATGTTTGTAAGTTTGTGGCCGTATGGTTGGCTGGCAAATTAATGGCGATGAACTGTTTCTTGAAGTGCATAAAGATGAGTAGTGACTACAAACATATTTTGGACTTACACAAGGCACTGTCGAGCAACTTTACCAATCGCGAGGAACTATTTTTCCTCTTCGTACAAACATATTGTTTCTAACGGCGAAAAGTTTAAATCCGATAAACAAAACGGAGGACAGAATCGCAAATTTATTCATCTGACGTCTTTTTAACTCGTCGTGCACGTTGGAAGTTTTTCAAAAGATTATTGTCTAGCTATGCCGAAACGACGAAACGAGAGCAGGAAGTCTAATTTGAGGCGAATACAAGAAGGCGGAGGGGCAGAAGATAACTTCAGAGGCAATGGATCAACGCCAAAAACACGTAAGCGCATATTACCTTTGATAACATGACTCAAATGGAAAAAAAATTGGAAGCGATAGAACTGTAAAAAGTTCATTCTCCGTTGTTATGTTATATGTGCCAGTATGGTTCGTAAACCAACTTTCAGGCACGTGCATATCTTAGAACGTTGAGCGACTTTAAATTTAAAGTCACTGAATTATGATAGCTTCTTTTTTCGCAGTAGAATTTTATTACGAAATAGTTTTGATCTCAAAAATCTTGCTGACTATCCTCTCGTTAACCTCCTTCTTTGAATTCTATCATGTGTACCCTGTATTACAGTTTTTCTCTTTCAAGTTTCTAATCTCGGGTAAATGTTTGAGGCGCAAAGCCACGAAAAACAAGTCACGATTTCGTTTCAAAATTTCCGAGTCTCAAATTAAAGCCATTGAATTGTTAAACTTAACGGGTTGCCCTGAACTCACTGTCATAAGTGACTAGACAACTGCATTATTCAGTTTGGCAAAATCTAGACTAGATATACTCATGTATAATTTATAATAGCCAATATTTATTTCTCTACCCAGCAAGATAAGTTTAACAGTTATTCAGTGTTGCGCAAAAATTATTTTTTTCTCGCGGTCATGATGAAGACCCCCACTGTAGACACCCGGAGAAGTGAACTGCATTTATAAGACTTGTAAGAATGCGAACTGGAGACGCGTCGCGTCCATTAAAAAAATGTTCCGTGAGCGCCGACCAGGTGTGATGTCGCTGAGTTTATTTCAAGGTAAGGAATCATGGGAAAGTTAAGGCGAAATTTGAAAACGGCGTTTCCACTCCGAAAACGCATCAAATGTTTTCCGTCCACACTAAAAAGTAAATCCAGCGTTTTCAAATTTCTCCGGTTTGAACAGCGGTTTTGAAAAGCTCTGTTTTCGTCTAACCGCAGAGATAAAGTTGCGTTTTCAGATATAATTTCTCCAGGGCGCTGCGAACGGATCCTTAATTAAAGTTGAGTGCACTATGATTGGTAGCTGGCGTTTTTCCCTCTGCAGCGCGCCCATTCATTGTCACATGAATCTCTATTTACGCAGGCGAAAGGAAAAAACGAGCGAAGCTAGCGTGAAACACGCAGGGTTAGAGGGTGGGGTTTGCGAACGAAGCGAGCAAGAAAAATTTTTCTCGGTTCCCCGTCCCCCTACTAAGTCAAGTCTTCTGTTTTGCGCTGGCGTCCAGTTCTCTCACGATTCCCCTCACACGTTTTTAAATAGAGGGCTGTGAACAGTCTGGAATATAACAATGAAACTGTTTACCGCCAAATGCCATTACTGGGCAACATCATGACTTCAAACGGGAAACAGTTCTTTGTGTAGCGATATCGCGTCTTATAAAACGTAACCCCAGGTAGTCCGCTCTCTCTTATATTCGTAGCAAAACATACAAAAGCCATAGCGTTTTCGTGTGTAATCATACAGCGTTGTAGTGTCGTTCCTTATGGTTAGTTTGGTATAGATCACTGATTTTCCCGAGCTTAAAATTTCCATTGTGCTGGTATCATGTACAACTTAAAGTGCCTATGAAATAAAAAGTAATTGCTGCTTATTTGAAAGGCTTTTCAACGTAAAGAAGAATAGCGTTTTCCTTTTGGAATACCTTTTTTTTTTTTTTAAATTTTAGAGATATTTACGTGTTAATTTGAATTATGTATGGAAAGCACTTGAAAGATAAGGAAAGTGATGACGTCATAGGTGGTTCCGTTTAAACAGTAAACACCAGGCCCGTAGCCAGGATTTTTTACGGGTGGGTGCGATCAGTTGATTATACGGACCAACGAGCGCCGGAGGCGCTCTTGACTAGGGGGGTCCGGGGGCATGCCCCCCCGGGAAATTTTGAAAATTAAGTTGTCTGAGACTGCATTTCGTGCGTTTTGAAGGTCAGTATGATAGCAATATAGGTCGCTAAAAGCGAACCTAAAAACGTGGATATTTGTCAAATTTTGAACTTCAAAATTGATTTTGATGCTTTACGTATGTATTTTACAATGTAGAGAATAACAATGCCAATGTCACTATTTAAAAATAACAAAAATAGAAATAAAGTTGTAAATCCGTATTGTTCACTCGGCTGGCTGCTGATCATCACGATCTTTCAGAAGTGTGCCAAGCTCAAGCCTCCTTGGGTGCATCTTGGCAAACAGAACAACACTATTATTTTTTTTTTACTATTTATTTTTTTAACAAAAAAGTGGACCTCAGCAGTCTGCGGGGGGGTGCGGGCGCACCCATCGCACCCCCCCTCCCTACGGGCCTGAACACTCAATCAAGAGTATCTCTAGAAAAATTGGAGCAGTGTTCCTTAAACTTGGCCCTTTGGTTACATCATGAGACAATTGCCATTTTCCACTCTATGATAGAAGCCAGGCCAAAATAATGGATTCCTGGTACTGAACATGCATGTAGTCAAATGATATCAGAACAGACCTGTTATAGGTCTGTGATATCATTAGTTTAAGTTTTGCGAATGATTGTTATATTTTAATAAATTGTATCAAGACTTTTGATCTTTTTAAAACTGAGTTCAAACTTATTTGACAACAGAAAAAAACTCCGTCTCATTTGCAAACGAAAATAATCAAGGCTGACAAAACAGTATGGGAAGCACTTGAAAGATAAACTCAAACTAAAAATGCTCTCAACACACTTTTAATGTGAATTTGAAAGTGTGCTGAGAGTATTTTAATTTGAGTTTTTCTTTTAAGACTTTTAAGTGCAAAGAGGTGTAGTAATACTTTCTTCGTGTTTCTTCGCGTAAATTCCGTCACACATCGCTTGAAAGCGCCAAGGTTTGCGAAGAGCCTGGGTACCAAAACCGGACCAGATGCCGCGAAAATTCACGAGCGGATATCAAAATATTTCTGAGCACTGAGCGTTCTCCTAATTCAAATTCGTTTGCCTAATTCTATCTTTATTAGATTTTTAAAGTGATCATGCTGTCACAGGCAACTGTAGCGCCTTATAGTTAAAAAATGTACCAGTTATGCTCGTAATTGGCAATGAAGCATGTTAATCGTCAGCGTTGCATAAAGAACCACATTATCGAAAGCGTTGCTTGCAGCTGTGCGTAACTGCAAGAGACTTCGAGATGGACAAAGATGTTTTACCTCGAAGATGTACTCAATCGGTGTGATAAACCTTAACGGCGAGAAAAAACAACTTGCTTTTGGCTCATATTTTGCGTAGTTTACGAAGAGTTGCCATGATGCTTGGATATTCATTCACGCGGGAAGAACAGCTGTATGGTAAAGATTAGAAACGCTTGTTTTTAAACCATTATTGTTAATTTTGATGCCGATTTTAGTTAATTTTGAGTTAATTTATCTGTCTTTTCATGTAGCCATGATGGGCAAGCGAGCCGATAGTCTAAAAGGACTTGGCCCACCGACCGATTGGGAGTTAGTGGAGAGTATTGGTGAAGGAACTTATGGCGAAGTTTACAAGGCAAAGAACAAGACGACAGGCGAAATAACAGCGGCGAAGGTTATAGATTCCATTCACGAGAAGATCGAAGATGTTCTACCGGAGCTGGAGATTTTAACGAAGTATTCTACCCATCCAAACATCGCTGGATTTCATGGAGCTTTTATTAATGTAGACACAAAAAGACATGACCAACTGTGGCTTGTCATGGAGGTGGGATATTGTTGCTTTTAGAGATTTTCTTTCAAAGATAGTATTTTCAAAGCTTATCTTATAGTCGGCAAGACTGAGATTGAAAAAAAAAAAGTATTTGCAATCAGTTTACGTCGGAGCAATCAGCGAGTTGTAAATTTTATTTTAGCTGAACTTCAGTTCACGTTAATACCTCAGTGAAATGGTTAAGCTAATTAGGAAACTAAATATCGGTTTGATTAGCGGACGGCGAATAAAGCTGATCTTAATTAATGTGAAATAGTCCTAAGCCAAGCTATATTTACTTTTTTTCAGTTTTGCTAAATTCTTTGGAAAATTTTGCCGAAGATTGCGCTTAAAAACTCGCCAAACGTCGTCAAGATACTTGTTTATTTTGGTTTTCTGAGGTTTTAGTACCTAATAATAATAATATACGCGAACCCAAGATATAAAAATGTAGATCTTATCATTTGCATAAAGAAATTTCTCGGCTATGTTGCCAGGCTGTAATGTTTTGCAGTACAGTACACAATTTACAAAGTTTCAATTTGCAAATGATGTATAAAAAAGAAAATAAAAATAAAAGAATTTTAGTGCTAACAGGTGGGAAAGAAAAGGGAAAAAATTGAAATTAAGGAATGACCAATTCAGACTGATAAGGCATCTTGAACTCAATCTAACAACAGAGACCATGACCCAAATGTAAACAAAAAAATAAAATCCAATTCAGTCAGTAAGTGGTGATTCGTCAGGATTCTAAGTAAGTGCTGGCTGCCAGCTAAAAAACCCTGGCTACTTTGAATTTTGAGCTGCCTACTTTTCGTGAAATAATACAGTGTAACAGTTACTTGTAGTTGTAAAGATTAATTAAGGTTAAACACATATTTTTGGAATTTGACTGAACCTTGACTGTCCTTTACTCAGGACAATCAAGGCTACAGCTAGAGAGAGGTCATGGGGTCAGGGTGTGGTGTAAGTTTCAATTATATGCTAGCGCTGTGGGATAAAAATTAAAGAAAGTCTTCATAGTTTCTTAATATTCTTGGCATTTTGGTCTTTTCCAAAATCAATTTTGGTTTATCTCCAAGAGAATGTGTAAAATTGCATTTCAAAATTTCCAAGGGCAAGTATGCCCAGACCTCCCTACAGGCTTGTCCTATCAGTATATGAATCAGCGTCAGCTGTCTAGTCCATGAAATAAGCCCTCTACTCCATAAAGTAATGGGAACCCTGATTAGTGTTTAAATAATTAAAAAAAAGAAATGTTTTCCATGTACTTGGGTTGCATTCTTGTCAACTACATCACATTTCAATAAAAATTTCCAGCAAATAATCTAATTGATAAAAGAAACGCAAGTGGATGTTTATGACAATGAGAAATGCTGTCAGAGGACAAGTCAATATGCAAATAGATACAGGGCGCGACGAAAGTGCTGTCCGATAGCCCGGGGCTAGTGGAATGACTTGTTGGGCTAGCGTTTTCTTATCGTAGCTTGCCCCACGGGCAAACACCGTTGGTCCTCTTTTCTGATGATAAATTGAGCTTTTATACCAAAAAGTGCGTAGCAGAAAGCAACGTCTTGCAGTCAAGCGTAAAGACATTGTTTGATTTGAGGTTGAAGTTAAACGAAAATCACATTCAAGAATCAAAATACTACGAACAATTAGTTTATATCTATGCTTGGTATCATTACTTGTATTTTGCATAATTAAATAAATCTGATTATTCTTTATAATTTCGGGCTAGCTCCTCAGACCTTCGGGCTAGTAACCTCAAGTAACAGCTTGCCCGAAGGGCGACCTCATCTTTTCATTTTCATCTCACCCTGTTAGATAGTATAATAACATAGCTGCTCTTGAACTTCAGCTCTGTCGTGGTGGATCGGTGACAAACCTTGTGAAGAGTTTAAGGAAAAGAGGGAAATATCTGGATGAAGACCTCATTGCCTACATTCTTTATGAAACACTTAAGGTAACTACATTTAACAAAGTGTATTTTTGTTCTTCATATAACAATTAATTTTACTTGGCTGCTTGGAGGAGCAGTGTCTAGTTAAATAGTATTTGTTTAGTTGAAGCAAAATCATTATGTTTTTTTTTTTCAGGGAATTGAACATCTCCACCGGCACAATGTTATGCACAGAGACATCAAAGGCCCAAATGTCATGCTGACAAACAGTGCAGAGATCAGATTAATTGACTTTGGTCAGTAGTAAGCAATTATAAGCACTGGCATTGAAATAAGAATTTTCCAGTTGGTTGGTCAGTCGGTTGTATTCAGTGACAAATACTGAACAAATTAGTTAGTCAACCAATCAGCCAATCAGCCAGTCAGCCAGTCAGCCAGTCAGCCAGTCAGCCAGCCAGCCAGCCAGCCAGTTAGCCAGTCAGCCAATCAGCCAGTCAAAGCCAGTCAGCTAGTCAGTAACTAAAGTCTACCAGTCAGTCGGTGAGTCAGTCAGCCGGCCAGTTAGTTAGCCAGCCAATCAGCCAGTCAGTCAGCCAGCCAATCAGTCACCCAGGCAGTCAGCCAGTTAGTCTACCAGTCAGTCAGTTTGTCAGCCCATCAGCTGGTCAGTCAGTCAGCCAGTCCATCAGTCAGTCAGCCAGTCAGCCAGTCAGTCTGTAAGTCCATCTGTCCATCCATCCTTTTTTCAAATTATCAGCCAGCCAGTCAGCCAATCAGTCAGTCGGTCAGCCTGTCAGCCAGTAAGTCAGCTGGTGAGTCAGCCAGTCAGCCTATCAATCAGTCAGTTAGTCCATCAGTCAGCTAGTCGGTCAGTAAGTCCATCTGTCCATTCGTCCTTTTGTCAATCAGTCAGCCAGTTAGTCAGCTGGTCCGTCAGCCAGACAGCAAGTCAGTCAGCCAGTGAGTCGGCCAGTCAGCCAGTCAGTTAGTCCATCAATCAGCCAGTCTGCCAGTCAGTCAGTCTGTCAGTCTGTCAGTCTGTCAGTCAGCCAGTCAGTCAGTCAGTCAGCCAGTGGGTCAGTAAGTCCATCTGTCCATTCGTCCTTTTCTCAATCAGTCAGGCAGTCAGTCTATCTGTCCATCAGTCCTTTTGTCAATCGGTCAGGCGGTCAGCCAGTCAGCCAATCAGTCAGTCAGCCAGTCAGCCAGTCAGTCTACCAGTCAGTCAGTCAGTCTACCAGTCAGTCAGTCAGTCTGTCAGCCAATCAGTCAGTTAGTCTACCAATCAGTCAGCCTGTTAGCCATTCAGCCAGTCAGTCAGTCATTTAGCCAGTCATCTAGCCAGTCAGGCAGCTAGTCGGTAAGTACATCTGTCAATCCATCATTCTGTTAATGAGTCAGCTAGTCAGCCAGTGGGCCAGCAGGCCAGCAGGCCAGTTGGACAGTCGGCCAGTCAGCTAGTTGGCCAGTCAGCCAGTTACATGTAGTAAGTCCTTCGGGTCCATCCATCCTTCAATCAGTTACCCAGTCAGTCAGTCAGCCAGTCAGTCAGTCAGTCAGTCAGTCAGTAAATCACAATTGGTTTGTTGTTCAATTGTTTAGCTGATCATACAAACTGACGGGCAATTGTCCAGTTTGTTTATAAATAAAATGTGTTTGAATTAAAATATTATTCATCAATAGTATTATTGTCCATATTGTATCGATAATTTCTCTGAATATCTCTTTTTCAAGTCACTATTAATAACTATGACACAGTAATAAATCAGTTATTTGATAGAGAAAGCCCATCAACATGACAATAAATACAAACAAAATGATTATTCTAAGTGATTGCTCTTAAATTGCACTTTTCTCTAGGTGTGTCAGCAGAGCTTTCAAACATTCTTATGAGGCGGAACTCGTCAGTAGGAACTCCATTTTGGATGGCCCCTGAAGTGATAGCGTGTGAACAACAGTTGGATTACAGCTATGATGTCCGCTGTGACATCTGGTCACTGGGAATCACTGCCATTGAACTTGCTGATGGTGTGACTCCACTGTCTGACCAACATCCCATGAGGGCCTTGTTTAAAATTCCAAGGTGAGGGACATAAGCTTGAGGTCAACTCTTTGTTAGCGACAACTTAGTACAATACGTGGACTTGTGCATGTAGTGGGTTTTGGTAACTGAAGGTAATTGAAGTTAAGATAATATTCTAGAAGTTTTGTTTGAAATGTGTAATTCCAGAAAATATCCATACCTCCCCCACAGAAGGAATTTTTTCTAAGACCCCCCACCTCCCTGGAAATTCCAATTAAGCTTCATACATTTCTTTAATTTTTTTGGCTTTACAGAACCCCCCACCCCCAGGAAATTCCAATCCCTTCTGTGGGGGGAGTATGGATATTATCTGAAACTGCACAATCTCCTAAATTACATAAAAACAGGTCTCTAATAAAAACACCAAAGGAAGACTCATGTGATTATAGCTAAGTATATTTAGGCATGACTGTCAAAGACGGGTGCGACGTCTCCCACGCCTCCTCACGATCGTCCCTGCGCCACAGCTGTGTCTGGATCCTGTGATATTGTCTTGACACCAATATGCGCCAATCACACCATCGGCGCACTGCATTTTGCGTCAGTACCCCAGGGGAGTCACACCATCAGCAAGTTCAATGGCAGTGATTCCCAGTGACCAGATGTCACAGCGGACATCATAGCTGTAATCCAACTGTTGTTCACACGCTATCACTTCAGGGGCCATCCAAAATGGAGTTCCTACTGACGAGTTCCGCCTCATAAGAATGTTTGAAAGCTCTGCTGACACACCTAGAGAAAAGTGCAATTTAAGAGCAATCACTTAGAATAATCATTTTGTTTGTATTTATTGTCATGTTGATGGGCTTTCTCTATCAAATAACTGATTTATTACTGTGTCATAGTTATTAATAGTGACTTGAAAAAGAGATATTCAGAGAAATTATCGATACAATATGGACAATAATACTATTGATGAATAATATTTTAATTCAAACACATTTTATTTATAAACAAACTGGACAATTGCCCGTCAGTTTGTATGATCAGCTAAACAATTGAACAACAAACCAATTGTGATTTACTGACTGACTGACTGACTGACTGACTGGCTGACTGACTGACTGGGTAACTGATTGAAGGATGGATGGACCCGAAGGACTTACTACATGTAACTGGCTGACTGGCCAACTAGCTGACTGGCCGACTGTCCAACTGGCCTGCTGGCCTGCTGGCCCACTGGCTGACTAGCTGACTCATTAACAGAATGATGGATTGACAGATGTACTTACCGACTAGCTGCCTGACTGGCTAGATGACTGGCTAAATGACTGACTGACTGGCTGAATGGCTAACAGGCTGACTGATTGGTAGACTAACTGACTGATTGGCTGACAGACTGACTGACTGACTGGTAGACTGACTGACTGACTGGTAGACTGACTGGCTGACTGGCTGACTGACTGATTGGCTGACTGGCTGACCGCCTGACCGATTGACAAAAGGACTGATGGACAGATAGACTGACTGCCTGACTGATTGAGAAAAGGACGAATGGACAGATGGACTTACTGACCCACTGGCTGACTGACTGACTGACTGGCTGACTGACAGACTGACAGACTGACAGACTGACTGACTGGCAGACTGGCTGATTGATGGACTAACTGACTGGCTGACTGGCCGACTCACTGGCTGACTGACTTGCTGTCTGGCTGACGGACCAGCTGACTAACTGGCTGACTGATTGACAAAAGGACGAATGGACAGATGGACTTACTGACCGACTAGCTGACTGATGGACTAACTGACTGATTGATAGGCTGACTGGCTGACTCACCAGCTGACTTACTGGCTGACAGGCTGACTGGACTGACTGATTGGCTGACTGGCTGGCTGATAATTTGAAAAAGGATGGATGGACAGATGGACTTACAGACTGACTGGCTGACTGGCTGACTGACTGATGGACTGGCTGACTGACTGACCAGCTGATGGGCTGACAAACTGACTGACTGGTAGACTAACTGGCTGACTGCCTGGGTGACTGATTGGCTGGCTGACTGACTGGCTGATTGGCTGGCTAACTAACTGGCCGGCTGACTGACTCACCGACTGACTGGTAGACTTTAGTTACTGACTAGCTGACTGGCTTTGACTGGCTGATTGGCTGACTGGCTAACTGGCTGGCTGGCTGGCTGGCTGACTGGCTGACTGGCTGACTGGCTGACTGGCTGATTGGCTGATTGGTTGACTAACTAATTTGTTCAGTATTTGTCACTGAATACAACCGACTGACCAACCAACTGGAAAATTCTTATTTCAATGCCAGTGCTTATAATTGCTTACTACTGACCAAAGTCAATTAATCTGATCTCTGCACTGTTTGTCAGCATGACATTTGGGCCTTTGATGTCTCTGTGCATAACATTGTGCCGGTGGAGATGTTCAATTCCCTGAAAAAAAAAAACATAATGATTTTGCTTCAACTAAACAAATACTATTTAACTAGACACTGCTCCTCCAAGCAGCCAAGTAAAATTAATTGTTATATGAAGAACAAAAATACACTTTGTTAAATGTAGTTACCTTAAGTGTTTCATAAAGAATGTAGGCAATGAGGTCTTCATCCAGATATTTCCCTCTTTTCCTTAAACTCTTCACAAGGTTTGTCACCGATCCACCACGACAGAGCTGAAGTTCAAGAGCAGCTATGTTATTATACTATCTAACAGGGTGAGATGAAAATGAAAAGATGAGGTCGCCCTTCGGGCAAGCTGTTACTTGAGGTTACTAGCCCGAAGGTCTGAGGAGCTAGCCCGAAATTATAAAGAATAATCAGATTTATTTAATTATGCAAAATACAAGTAATGATACCAAGCATAGATATAAACTAATTGTTCGTAGTATTTTGATTCTTGAATGTGATTTTCGTTTAACTTCAACCTCAAATCAAACAATGTCTTTACGCTTGACTGCAAGACGTTGCTTTCTGCTACGCACTTTTTGGTATAAAAGCTCAATTTATCATCAGAAAAGAGGACCAACGGTGTTTGCCCGTGGGGCAAGCTACGATAAGAAAACGCTAGCCCAACAAGTCATTCCACTAGCCCCGGGCTATCGGACAGCACTTTCGTCGCGCCCTGTATCTATTTGCATATTGACTTGTCCTCTGACAGCATTTCTCATTGTCATAAACATCCACTTGCGTTTCTTTTATCAATTAGATTATTTGCTGGAAATTTTTATTGAAATGTGATGTAGTTGACAAGAATGCAACCCAAGTACATGGAAAACATTTCTTTTTTTTAATTATTTAAACACTAATCAGGGTTCCCATTACTTTATGGAGTAGAGGGCTTATTTCATGGACTAGACAGCTGACGCTGATTCATATACTGATAGGACAAGCCTGTAGGGAGGTCTGGGCATACTTGCCCTTGGAAATTTTGAAATGCAATTTTACACATTCTCTTGGAGATAAACCAAAATTGATTTTGGAAAAGACCAAAATGCCAAGAATATTAAGAAACTATGAAGACTTTCTTTAATTTTTATCCCACAGCGCTAGCATATAATTGAAACTTACACCACACCCTGACCCCATGACCTCTCTCTAGCTGTAGCCTTGATTGTCCTGAGTAAAGGACAGTCAAGGTTCAGTCAAATTCCAAAAATATGTGTTTAACCTTAATTAATCTTTACAACTACAAGTAACTGTTACACTGTATTATTTCACGAAAAGTAGGCAGCTC
>JAHPZR010030859.1:0-10000 GCA_019787425.1 Platygyra sinensis
TCAGTTCAGAGGGCATGGGCCAAATTAAGTTATTGTCAATGAATACCAGCAACATCAATTATTGTACATCAGATCTCTAACTCTTCTGATTGGCAGAGAGCATACAGTGAATTTTCGAAATCAGTGCCCATGACATCATAACTGCAGATTTACAATAATTAATTATGCCAAGGACTTTCAAGGTCATGGGTAATCATGTCAAATTTGCACGCTTTGTGTTGCTTCCCGTCATTGTAGAAGCAAAAACATAAAACAATTATTCAATTCGGTTTTTGTGATATCCAGAATAATCTTTGTCGAGTAAGGTTATCAGCCTGAGCATTCGGCTTTGGCTGATAACCCTTACCTCGACCTTGATTATTCTAGATATCATAAAAACCTCATCCAATAATTGTTTATAATCATTCAGTAATTCTGCACAACCAGGCCTAGTACCAAAATGAGATAGGTGCTATGTATGTTGACTGCGTCATGTAGTTTTACCATGTACTTTGGCCAAGAAGTGTGTATTTCAGTATTGGCCATTAAACTATGTTAGTTGCTTTACATGGTGTCTAATGGGTTATTTATCTCCCCAAACACCACACGAGGTACATAGCATTTGCACACAGGCAAAACAGGTGACAACAAACAAAAAGCTGTACATTACAGAAACAAAGGTATCCTTTTTTATTAAACTTTACTATCAACATTTTATTACAGCCTAAACCTGACAGTCATGAAATGCATGATAACACAACTATATGCTAAAATTACAACATTTTGCAGAAAAAGATTTCCAAAACATGAAAGTAAAAAATTAATATTTGAACCTTTTTTCTCCTCATAAAGGCAAATTCATCAAGCATACTCAAAGCCACCACATTACAGAGACAGCATATGAAGAGGACTCTCTGTTTTCATTACACAGCTCCTGGTTATAACACCAGTTATTAACATCCACCAGGAAATCAATATTTGTGTCTACTCTGATCTCTGCTGAGAACAACAATTACAAAGAAATATTGAACTATGCCCAGATAAATGATGCAATATAAATTACAAGGAGCCTATTGACCCTGAATCTGCTTGAATATAAATAATTCAAGGGGTTTTATAGCCTCGCTAAATAACATTAATCTGTAAAAATACAGCAATCTATTAAGTACCAGACATAAAACTAATAACATTAATGTAACATTACCACGGCAAAAAAATAAATCGAGTTAAACAGATGAAAATAAAATGAAAAGAGCTAGGTTTCCCTTCGTGTTTGGTGACAGTGCTGTCTTGATTACCGCCAAAAAAATGTCAAACTTTAGACGAATATAGCAAGAAAACGGTAAGGGGTGCGATGGGGTGCGACGCCTTAGAAATAAACTATAACTATTCTAGAATACGATGATACATTTTTCTTGGCTGAAAACTCCATTGTTTCGGAGCAAGAAATGGTTGATTATGCACACCGTAAATCGTCACCACGATCCGCCATTTTTTGACTCGCCTACAGTTGAATCCCAATAGTGGCAAGAAAGTTCGACAAATTGGCCAAAAAAGGCGACACACCAAAACTTTAGATCCTTACCTTTCTTTTCCTCTAGGCAATTAGATCATCAAACTCGTTAATGCCGAGAACACACGCAAAGAAATCCTCTTCATCCCTCGAGCGACGATTTCTTCCAAATCGACTCCCAAGAAAATACGCACTCCTAATTGGTTAATTGCGTCTACCATAATGCAGTTCGGGCGCGTGTACCAACCTCCGCTGTGCTTAAGAAACAAGTCCAGAATAGGGTACTTTACCATGGTAAAAAAGTGTAATAGAGGATCAAATATAGGCTTCAATTTACCACGTTATAATGTGTACTATTTTCGACTAGGTAGGACTGGGAAACTGTTTTACCATGTATTTCTTACAAAGATGTAAGGTGTTAAGCATTTTTACCGGTGTAAATATATTTCAAGCGGTCATTTGCAGTTATTTAAAGCTGTGGTAAATTTCACGCGTAAAACTGTCACCTCACCACCATGGTACCATGAGGGCAAAATCCAGTCTAATGCCACCATCCTAAATTTAACTATTTATTCATGATAGAAATATATTTTTCTGGTTGCAATGATTTCTTCACTAAGATTAGCAAGAATATGAAATTTCAATCATATCGTGTAAATCATACCGACGATAAGTAAATGGTTGGAAGTCATGTTATAAGCGTCAGTCGTAAGTTATGATTTATTGCAGCATAACAAGCGCTAGGGTCTGCCAGCCGTAATCAAAATTCGCATCAGTGTCTAAGACACCCATTTTCAAATAAAGTAGATATTTAATAACCAAATAAATGGAAGCCTGGACTGTGTTCTGTTTTGTTGAAAGCACGCAGGAAGCGGTAGAGCACGAAAGAAGTGCAGGGGTTCAAATGTAAACCTCCACAAACAATGTTTCAGTAACAAAGTCTGTTATGACTTATCTTTATCAGGAACTTGATCAAACAAGGTGCCGGAAGATTAGTACACTCCAAAGGTAAACAAAAACATTGGAACAAAATATTACATTTTTCTCCGCAGTTCAAAGTGATCGGCTTTAAGTTGGCTTGATAGCTCACTTGGTAGAGCACTGCACCGGTATCGCAGAGATCATGGTTCGAATCCCGTTCAGGGCGCCGTTCAGAGCTATTTTGTTTTTCAAGCTTTAATTTCATAACTGCTTGGTTTACTCTTTCCTCCATTCAGGAGGTGGATAATGATGTGCTTTGCAGATCGTGACGCTGGTGCAGTTGTTAGAAGTACCTTTTACAAAATCGAAACAAATGACTGTTGTAAAGGTGTGCCCTCAGAAAATGACCACTAAGACCGGACTACATGTGATACACTCCACCAGCACTGAAATCAACTCTGTTACCTTATGCTTCCTTTAAAATAGGCAATGTAGAATAATGCGGCTTTTAAAATGCGGTAAAACTAGCGAAGTTGCTAACTTAGCAGTTTGAAACTATAACTCGAGAAAATAATAATAATAATAATAATAATAATAATAATAATAATATCAGAGAACGCGAAGCTTTATATCCCGACACTTATCCTAAAAAAGTCTACTTTATTCAATTTAATTGTTAAGTGCTCTAGATGATATAATTATTTTAATTTGTTGTTGATATACCTGTGACCAATTACTCTAATGACAGAGTCGATAACTTAGCGTTAGGATGTGGTAAAAACAGCTAACATTTAAGTACCTTAACACAACGTTGTATACTATTGCAATCCGTTTTGGTAACAAAGTTATGATCGATCTTGACGATATCTAAATATTAATTCAATGCCAGGTGAACCATCACTCGCTATAGACATTTACTTAAATTGTAGAATTTCTTTATTTAGTATAATCTAGCTACACATAAAGAATGGTGCGTCAAGCTCAGGCGCGTATATTAACATTATAAACATCAATGCGACAGGTTACGTGAATTTAGGAGACCCTTGAATTGGTGTTCAGTCACTATATCTATCTTAAGCACAGCTTCTTGTTGTTTTGGCATTTTTTGCTATGGCCATGAGTGACGGTCAAGTCGTCTTTTCAAAGTCGTGGTTGAAAGAGACACCTTTTTAGTACCCGTTTACCACTCACCGACTACGCCGTTTAGAGTCAAACAACAAACTTAATGGTTTATGTTCTAAAAGTGATGTCTCATCTTCAAAATATAAATATGAAATCCCTGTCCCGTCAAAATTACCGGACAATGTCAGGACTACATGCAGTACACTCCTCCACTGCACATGTAGTCACAGGAATCAGCTTGGACGGTTGCCTTATGTCTTCTTGAGATAGGTTGTGTATAATAACAATAATAATAATAATAATAATACATAATATAATAATAATAATAATAATAATAATAATAATAAATAGGTTCTTATAGAGCGCATTTCTGACCTCAATGCGCCTAACAATGGATAATTGTAAACTCGAGCCCTAAGAAAAAATAATCAATTAATTAACAGTAATGTTTTTGAAACAAAAATGTTTTAAGACTAGTTTTAAATTTTTCTACTGTTTCTGCCCTTTTTATATATTCAGGAATTGAGTTCCATAATTTCGGCGCAGTTGCTGAAAAAGCGCGGCCACCATAGGAGTTGGATTTTATAGATGGGATGCATAATAGTGAACGAGTTGATGATCTCAGTGTTCTTAGTGAGTGATATTCTTGTATAAGAGGTTCTAAATAACTAGCAGATTGCCCATTTAAGATCTTATACGTCATAAGTAAAATTTTAAAATTAATTCTTGCTTCGACCGGCAGCCAATGCAGATTCTTTAAGATAGGAGTTATATGGTCAGTGCTTCGTGTTCCAGATATCATTCGAGCAGCGATATTCTGGATTCTCTGTAGTTTGTCCCTTTGATACTTTGGTATCCCATATAAAACGCCATTACAATAGTCTAGTCTGGAAATCACAAGGGAGTTGACTAGCATCTTCAACCCATCATACCGAAGGTATCTACGAATACGTCCAATGGATCTTATAGCAAAACTGGCTTTTTTGCATGTTTCGTTGATGTGATCATTAAAAAGTAGAGTTTTGTCCATTACAATGCCCAAATTCTTAGCTTTTGCTTTGATTCCTATTGTACTATTAGCCAACGTTAAAGTCTCCAACGATGACGGTTGCTTCTTGAAACGGGAGGTGAAATGCAGTATTTCAGTTTTACCAGGATTGCTCTTCAACATGTTCTGAGTGTTCCATGCAAAAACATCATTTACGCATGCTTGAAGAATTTCGACAGAATCAACAGAATCCTTAGGATCTTTAATAGCGATGTAGATTTGGGTATCGTCAGCGTAGAACATACAGTTTAAATCATGAGTTAGTATAACATCTTGAAGAGGTGCCAGGTAGAGAATAAAAAGTAATGGGCCAAGTATCGAGCCCTGAGGCACTCCATATTCTAAGCATCGCGGTGAGGATGTAGAATCACTGATAGTTACTTGTTGGAAACGATCAAGTAAGTACGAGGAGAACCATTGAAGAACAGTTTCAGTGAAGTTGAAGTATGTTCGAAGTCTCGTTAGCAGAAGATGGTGGTCTATGGTATCGAACGCTGCTGATAAGTCTAGCAGAACCAGAATTACTTCGCCTTGAAAGTCAAGTGTCCTGAGAATATCATTACTAACTCTGAGTAATGCAGACTCTGTTGAGTGATGTTTCCTGTATGCAGATTGTAAGGAAGGAAATAGTCCATGGCGGTTCATGTAATTGTGAACTTGAATGGTAACTGACTTTTCAATTACCTTAGATAGAAATGGAATATTGGCTATAGGTCTATAATTGACTAACAGATCAGGATCGAGATCAGGTTTCTTCAATTTCGGGCGAACCAGTGAGGTTTTCAAAGAAGCAGGAAAAACTCCAGTTGCAATAGATTGTCTGACGATTCTGCTGATGAAAGGCAATAATAAATTTATGTTGTCTTTAACGATATGTGTTGGAATCGGGTCAAGAGCGCAGGTCTTGTTTGAGAATGATGTTATAATGTCTTTAACATTCTTGTTTGATGGCGGAATGAATTCAGAAAACTCACAGTGAATATTTCCTTTTTCCATATTATGGAATAACTGAGTGTTATCAGAAGAATCAGATAGTTCGTTACGTATATCTCTTATCTTGTTTATAAAAAAGTCATTAAAATCTTCAGTAAGTTGTTCAAGTGAGTCGTAAGTAGGCAACACAGTGTTTTTTATCATAAAGAAACCATCAATAAGTCTGAAGAGTTGATTTCGATTGGTTTGTTCAATCTTAGATTTATAGAAGTGCGCCTTTGTTGTTTCAATCAAGGAATTATATTCAGTACATTTTAATTCAAATTGTTGTTGATCAACTATAAGACCAGATTTTTTGAACTTGCGCTCCAATCGACGTTTTCACGTTTGACTTGCCGTAGATCTTGATTATACCATGGTGCTCGAGAACGTTGTCTGATCCATCTAGACTGAATTGGTGCCACAGTTGGTGGCTTTTATATTGTCAAACTAGGGAAGTTTTTAAAGTCAGCTATAAAAGAACAACACAAACAAATGATAATAATTATAATAATAATTAAAGCTGAAATCTACAATGCAGTTGAGTTGTGTACAATCCTTTTCCAGCTGTGGAATGTTTGCAGTTTCAGGGAAAGGGCGAGCATACCTTTATATCCCGACACGTAACATGAAAGAGCCTACTTTATTCTATTTAATTGTTCAGTAATTGCTCTAGATGAAATAATTATTTCTGTTGTTGATATGCCTGTGAGAAATTACTCTAATGACGGAGTCGATAACTTAGCGTTAGGAAGTGGTAAAAACAGCTAACATTTAAGAAACTTAACACTACGTTGTATACTATTGCAATCCGTTTTGGTAACAAAGTTATGTTCCATCCGTCTTTACGATATCTAAATATTAAATCAATCCCAGGTGAACCATCACTCGCTATAGACATTTACTTAAATTGTAGAATTTCTTTATTTAGTATAATCCAGCTACACATAAAGAATGATGCGTCCAGCTCAGGCGCGTATATTAAGGTGGCTCGATCGGATTTTGGAGTCACGATACCGTTCAACTTTGAGCGACCAGAGTACCGCCATTATCAATCCAACAGGAAATCAAACGTTAGTCGGGTGTGCTAGAGAAAGATGAAAGTTTCAAGTGGGGTACATTTCACCAAGAACTGAGTTTCCATGGCAACGAAATGACGCCAAGCCCCATTTTACATAAGACCGAATAACTTGCCACCAGACATAATTTCGGAAATACGACCTCGGGATCTCGGACTTGACATAGCTGCCTCAACGATGGCAAAATTGTAAAAAAATCTATAAGACGGTTTTCGAGAAAATTACCAGTGAATTTTCAAGGTGCCAAAATGCAACAAAAGCAAAGTTGTTTTAAATGTTATTGCAAACTATGTCCACAAGACTTGACTAAACGGCATTCTGGTCTTAAGGTGGCTCAAAACAGTTTCCAGCACTTTCCAAGACGAAGATTTTGATGGGCCATAATTACCTCTCTTTATCAATTGATGCTACTATCATGGTATCAAAATACTGCCCAATCACTGGCGAACTCGTTCGTATTATTTTCGTGACACAATAGGTTACCACAGCAACACTATGACACGCTAAAAACACCCTTAATTTTAGCTTTAAGCGCTTATATTTCAAAAACGGCACAGTGAAATTTTTTCTTATTATAGAATTTTGATGAGCAGGATAAGATGCAACTTTTGGCAAAGTTTAAAAAGATTCTGTAAATGGGGTTCAGAGCTACCTTAAATTTTCGAAAATTTAAGGTGGCTCTGAACCCCATGTACATAATGTTTTTTAACTTTGCCAAAAGTTGCATCTTATCCTGCTCATCAATATTCTATAATAACAAAAGATTTCACCGTGCTGTTTTTGAAATATAAGCGCTTAAAGTTGAAATTAAGGGTGTTTTTAGCGGGTCATAGTGTTGCTATGGTAACCTATTGTGTTGCGAAAATAATACCAACGTGTTTCCGATTAATTGGGCAGTATTTTGATACCATGATTGTAACATCAATTGATAAAGAGTGTGAATTATGACCCATGAAAATCTACGTCTTGGAAAGTCCGGAAACTGTTTTGAGCCACCTTAAATGAATCTTCCAACATATAATTACCTCTAGTGAAAATCTCAGAGAAATCGCTCCGTTTGATTTTGAGAAATATTGGCGTGAATATCAACTGGTGTAGGCAGTTACTTTGCATTTTATCAAAATTTGCCCCTAAAATTCTTAAATTGGGTGGGAATTAAAAACCACTCCATGAATTTTTTTTTATACTTGGCCCTTAATATGATTAATCCATATTCAACGTTATACCGAAGTTTACGATATCTAAATATTAAATTAATGCTAGGTGAACGAATACTCGCTATAGACATTCACTTCATTGCATTGTAGAATTTCTTTATTTAGTGTAATCCAACTACACATGAAGAATGGTGCGTCCAGCTCAGGCGCCTATATATTAACATTAAAATCAATGCGAATAGTTACGTTCATTTAGGAGACCCTTGAATTGGTGTTCAGTCACTATATCTATCTACATACGGGGCAAAATTACTGAATGCTGATTGGCTGAGACAGAGGGCATTTTTTTCCTTAATTTTTGTAATTGCCCCGGGCAAAATTACTTCATGCTGATTGGCTGAGCACGCCTGCATTGAGTTGGTTTCCCGCTTCAAACGGATTTTGAAAAGAAATTTCGAAAACGCATCGCTTCTGAGTTTGATCTAAACACGGTTATTTCATCTTAACGTGAAAGAGAATCAACATGCAACAAAGCGCAGTCTTTCGGTGAAAAGCAAAAGGATTTTTCCGACTAAAAATGCATTAATTCGCAGCCTGAAAAACGTTTGAGTGGAGATGGCTGGTGTTGCACGAATCATAGAATTGCAGAACTTCATGGCCGCCAAACTGAAAGTTAATTTCTTCGTTTTGCTTCGGGTCGCCTTATTAGTATTACAGCTCACTTTATCGGCGTAAAAACAGCGTAAATTTTGTTAGTACGTGAAGTTTTCACAGTGGAAAGGACAGTTTTGGATTCAAGAAGTTATTAGAGCTCGTTTGGACACTTGTTTACGTCTATCATCGATCGAAGAACAAGTAGTTTCACGCCGTTGCAAGCTTCGCAAAACAGGTGAATAAAATTAGATTGAATAAAATTAGAAATGGCTTTGAGTGAATTGAACCAAGTTACTGTGTTTTGCTTACTATTATAGTAGGCTTTCTCCGTGTTACTGCTAGCCTGTTAAATAATGACAACCGGCAAACCTGTTTACGCGACGGCAAGACCTTGAACCTTTGTATAAAATTTTGCCCTTTATGTGATAAACAAGTAATCGCAAGTGCTCTCGGGCAATTAAGGATTAATTTCACTTGTATTTTCAAAGTTTTCCAAATTGCCCTCGTCGCTTCGCGACTCGGGCAATTTTGTGAAAACTTTGAAAATACTCGTGAAATTAATCCTTAATTGCCCTCGGCCCCATGCGATTACATATACTAATGGTGCGTCCAGCTCAGGCGCGTATATTAACATTAACATCAATGCGACAGGTTACGTTCATTTAGGAGACCCTTGAATTGGTGTTCAGGCCGGCACTATATCTATCTTAAGCACAGCTTCTTCTTGTTTTGGCATTTCTTGCTGTGGCCATCAGTGTCAAGTCGTCTTCTCAAAGTCGTGGTTGAAACAGACATCTTTCTAGTATTATTGTCCCACTCACCGACTAAGCTGTTTAGACAGTCAAATGAAAAAAAAAACATTGCAAACTTAATGATTTATGTTCTTAAGTGATGTCTTATCTTCAAAATATAAATATCAAATCCCTACCCGTCAAATATTACCGGACAATGTCAGGACTACATGCAGTACACTCCAGCACTGCACATTAGGACAGGAATCAGTTGTAACGCTTGCCTTGTGTCTTCTTGAGATAGGTTGTGCATAATGACGTGGCTTTCATATTGTCAAACTAGGTCAGCTATAAAAGTACAACACAAACAAATGATAATAATTATAATAATAATTAAAGTTGAAATCTATAATGCAGTTGAGTTGTGTACAATCCTTTTCCAGCTGTGCGAGGTTTGCAGTTTTAGGGAAAGGGCGAGCATACCTTTATATCCGATGTTAAAAAGTTTAAGGCTAAAGTCTGTAATTATTAGTTCAATTTGTAACTTTTAGTTCTTAGTATATTAGGATATATTCATATAGTTAGTTGTTAGTACTGACGGCGGAAGAGCCCTAGACAGGGAGCTGTTCAAATAAAGTATATCCCGACACGTAACATGAAAGAGCCTACTTTATTCTATTTAATTGTTAATTGCTCTAGATGAAATAATTATTTATGTTGTTGATATGCTCGTGAGAAATTACACTAAGCAGTGAAAGAATCAATAACTTAACGTTACGAAGTCATGGTATAAACAGTCATCATTTTAGTGCCGAAATTCTACA
>JAHPZR010030860.1:5000-32500 GCA_019787425.1 Platygyra sinensis
AAAAAAAAATGTATTTGCAATCAGTTTACGTCGGAGCAATCAGCGAGTTGTAAATTTTATTTTAGCTGAACTTCAGTTCACGTTAATACCTCAGTAATTAGGAAACTAAATATCGGTTTGATTAGCGGACGGCGAATAAAGCTGATCTTAATTAATGTGAAATAGTCCTAAGCCAAGCTATATTTACTTTTTTTCAGTTTTGCTAAATTCTTTGGAAAACTTTGCCGAAGATTGCGCTTAAAAACTCGCCAAACGTCGTCAAGATACTTGTTTATTTTGGTTTTCTGAGGTTTTAGTACCTAATAATAATAATATACGCGAACCCAAGATATAAAAATGTAGATCTTATCATTTGCATAAAGAAATTTCTCGGCTATGTTGCCAGGCTGTAATGTTTTGCAGTACAGTACACAATTTACAAAGTTTCAATTTGCAAATGAGGTATAAAAAAGAAAATAAAAATAAAAGAATTTTAGTGCTAACAGGTGGGAAAAAAAGGGAAAAAATTGAAATTAAGGAATGACCAATTCAGACTGATAAGGCATCTTGAACTCAATCTAACAACAGAGACCATGACCCAAATGTTACTAAGTAAACAAAAAAATAAAATCCAATTCAGTCAGTAAGTGGTGATTTGTCAGGATTCTAAGTAAGTGCTGGCTGCCAGCTAAAAAACCCTGGCTACTTTGAATTCTGAGCTGCCTACTTTTCGTGAAATAATACAGTGTAACAGTTACTTGTAGTTGTAAAGATTAATTAAGGTTAAACACATATTTTTGGAATTTGACTGAACCTTGACTGTCCTTTACTCAGGACAATCAAGGCTACAGCTAGAGAGAGGTCATGGGGTCAGGGTGTGGTGTAAGTTTCAATTATATGCTAGCGCTGTGGGATAAAAATTAAAAAAAGTCTTCATAGTTTCTTAATATTCTTGGCATTTTGGTCTTTTCCAAAATCAATTTTGGTTTATCTCCAAGAGAATGTGTAAAATTGCATTTCAAAATTTCCAAGGGCAAGTATGCCCAGACCTCCCTACAGGCTTGTCCTATCAGTATATGAATCAGCGTCAGCTGTCTAGTCCATGAAACAAGCCCTCTACTCCATAAAGTAATGGGAACCCTGATTAGTGTTTAAATAATTAAAAAAAAGAAATGTTTACCATGTACTTGGGTTGCATTCTTGTCAACTACATCACATTTCAATAAAAATTTCCAGCAAATAATCTAATTGATAAAAGAAACGCAAGTGGATGTTTATGACAATGAGAAATGCTGTCAGAGGACAAGTCAATATGCAAATAGATACAGGGCGCGACGAAAGTGCTGTCCGATAACCCGGGGCTAGTGGAATGACTTGTCGGGCTAGCGTTTTCTTATCGTAGCTTGCCCGACGGGCAAGCACCGTTGGTCCTCTTTTCTGATGATAAATTGAGCTTTTATACCAAAAAGTGCGTAGCAGAAAGCAACGTCTTGTGGTCAAGCGTAAAGACATTGTTTGATTTGAGGTTGAAGTTAAACGAAAATCACATTCAAGAATCAAAATACTACGAACAATTAGTTTATATCTATGCTTGGTATCATTACTTGTATTTTGCATAATTAAATAAATCTGATTATTCTTTATAATTTCGGGCTAGCTCCTCAGACCTTCGGGCTAGTAACCTCAAGTAACAGCTTGCCCGAAGGGCGACCTCATCTTTTCATTTTCGTCTCACCCTGTATAATAACATAGCTGCTCTTGAACTTCAGCTCTGTCGTGGTGGATCGGTGACAAACCTTGTGAAGAGTTTAAGGAAAAGAGGGAAATATCTGGATGAAGACCTTATTGCCTACATTCTTTATGAAACACTTAAGGTAACTACATTTAACAAAGTGTACTTGGCTGCTTGGAGGAGCAGTGTCTAGTTAAATATTATTTGTTTAGTTGAAGCAAAATCATTATGTTTTTTTTTTTCAGGGAATTGAACATCTCCACCGGCACAATGTTATACACAGAGACATCAAAGGCCCAAATGTCATGCTGACAAACAGTGCAGAGATCAGATTAATTGACTTTGGTCAGTAGTAAGCAATTATAAGCACTGGCATTGAAATAAGAATTTTCCAGTTGGTTGGTCAGTCCGTTGTATTCAGTGACAAATACTGAACAAATTAGTTAGTCAGCCAATCAGCCAGCCAGCCAGCCAGCCAGTTAGCCAGCAGCCAATCAGCCAGTCAAAGCCAGTCAGCTAGTCAGTAACTAAAGTCTACCAGTCAGTCGGTGAGTCAGTCAGCCAGTCAGTTAGTTAGCCAGCCAATCAGCCAGTCAGTCAGCCAGCCAATCAGTCACCCAGTCAGTCAGCCAGTTAGTCTACCAGTCAGTCAGTTTGTCAGCCCATCAGCTGGTCAGTCAGTCAGCCAGTCCATCAGTCAGTCAGCCAGTCAGTCTGCAAGTCCATCTGTCCATCCATCCTTTTGTCAAATTATCAGCCAGCCAGTCAGCCAATCAGTCAGTCAGTCAGCCTGTCAGCCAGTAAGTCAGCTGGTGAGTCAGCCAGTCAGCCTATCAATCAGTCAGTTAGTCCATCAGTCAGCTAGTCGGTCAGTAAGTCCATCTGTCCATTCGTCCTTTTGTCAATCAGTCAGCCAGTTAGTCAGCTGGTCCATCAGCCAGACAGCAAGTCAGTCAGCCAGTGAGTCAGCCAGTCAGCCAGTCAGTTAGTCCATCAATCAGCCAGTCTGCCAGTCAGTCAGTCTGTCAGTCTGTCAGTCAGCCAGTCAGTCAGTCAGCCAGTGGGTCAGTAAGTCCATCTCTCCATTCGTCCTTTTCTCAATCAGTCAGCCAGTCTGCCAGTAAGTCAGTCAGGCAGTCAGTCTATCTGTCCATCAGTCCTTTTGTCAATCGGTCAGGCGGTCAGCCAGTCAGCCAATCAGCCAGTCAGCCAGTCAGCCAGTCAGCCAGTCAGTCTACCAGTCAGTCGGTCAGTCTGTCAGCCAATCAGTCAGTTAGTCTACCAATCAGTCAGCCTGTTAGCCATTCAGCCAGTCAGTCAGTCATCTAGCCAGTCATCTAGCCAGTCAGTCAGCTAGTCGGTAAGTACATCTGTCAATCCATCATTCTGTTAATGAGTCAGCCAGTCAGCCAGTGGACCAGCAGGCCAGCAGGCCAGCAGGCCAGCAGGCCAGCAGGCCAGCAGGCCAGTTGGCCAGTCGGCCAGTCGGCTAGTTGGCCAGTCAGCCAGTTACATGTAGTAAGTCCTTCGGGTCCATCTATCCTTCCATCAGTTACCCAATCAGTCAGTCAGCCAGTCAGTCAGTCAGCCAGCCAGCCAGCCAGCCAGTCAGTCAGTCAGTCAGTCAGTCAGTCAGTCAGTCAGTCAGTCAGTCAATCACAATTGGTTTGTTGTTCAATTGTTTAGCTGATCATACAAACTGACAGGCAATTGTCTAGTTTGTTTATAAATAAAATGTGTTTGAGTTAAAATATTATTCATCAATAGTATTATTGTCCATATTGTATCAATAATTTCTCTGAATATCTCTTTTTCAAGTCACTATTAATAACTATGACACAGTAATAAATCAGTTATTTGATAGAGAAAGCCCATCAACATGACAATAAATACAAACAAAATGATTATTCTAAGTGATTGCTCTTAAATTGCACTTTTCTCTAGGTGTGTCAGCAGAGCTTTCAAACATTCTTATGAGGCGGAACTCGTCAGTAGGTACTCCATTTTGGATGGCCCCTGAAGTGATAGCGTGTGAACAACAGTTGGATTACAGCTATGATGTCCGCTGTGACATCTGGTCACTGGGAATCACTGCCATTGAACTTGCTGATGGTGTGACTCCACTGTCTGACCAACATCCCATGAGGGCCTTGTTTAAAATTCCAAGGTGAGGGACATAAGCTTGAGGTCAACTCTTTGTTAGCGACAACTTAGTACAATACGTGGACTTGTACATGTAGTGGGTTTTGGTAACTGAAGGTAATTGAAGTTAAGATAATATTCTAGAAGTTTTGTTTGAAATGTGTAATTCCAGAAAATATCCGTACCTCCCCCACAGAAGGAATTTTTTCTAAGACCCCCCACCTCCCTGGAAATTCCAATTAAGCTTCATACATTTCTTTAATTTTTTTTGGCCTTACAGAACCCCCCACCCCCAGGAAATTCCAATCCCTTCTGTGGGGGAGTATGGATATTATCTGAAACTGCACAATCTCCTAAATTACATAAAAACAAGTCTCTAATATAAAAACACCAAATGTAATTAGCTAAGTTGTTGCAGGATTTCAATGAGTCAAAGGTTATAAAACATAGTTGGGTCAATTTGTTGAAATAACACATTTTCATGATTAAGTCATAATAGGGCAATTTTCAATTGAGTGTCATAACACCAAACCAACCCAATATTACATAGCAATGAACTACTCAGTGACTCTCAAACTGTAGTAAAACCGAAACCAAAATAATTGCCCGATTACTTTGACGATCTATTGAAAACTGCTCTAAAAAAGTTTTATTATACTTAGTACTGGATCGTTGAGGCAAAGGTTCAGAAAAAAGGTTAAAAATGTTTATATGGAGGTTTGAGATGGTGCATGTACAACAGTGTAGCTATGCATGCAGTGCTTTTGAGTTGTATACCGTGGAACATCCTACGAGTCACTTGTATTTTCTCAGTATACGTACTTAGCGTCTAGGTAAGTGTGTATACAAAAAAAAAAAGACTGTTTAGTGACAATTGGGATATTCTATGCTATACCTCAAGAGAGTGTTGCCTAACTATTTTATACCATGCCAGAAAAAATACAATGGCCAGCACAATCAAAGTGACATACTTGCGGTGCTTGATAGGAAGGTTGGATGTAATATCGTCACATAAATTATACAATCTATGGCTTTCTTTTATTATCCAACTGCAATTTCTAGAATACAAATATCACGCGGTATTATTTTGTACTCCAGAGGACCAGTTAGACAGGTTTCCTGCCGTTGACCAATCAGTTAGCTGGATTTCCCTCTCCAATTCTGCTTCCGCTTCACACACTTCTGTCACGCATTCCCGGCAAATAAATATCCACGAAATTTGCCTGTACAGACATAAAAATTTGTCATGTTAGGTAATAAATCTCTTATTGGTTGTTTTGTTGTGTAGTATCGCTGAAAATTTTTACTTGTTTGTATTTTGACGAGCCCATCGTTAAAATACTCAGCGATACTACACAACAAAACGTCACATAGATATGTATTCTGATTGGCTGTATTTTCTATGGCATGGTATAAATAGGGATATCACCTCATAACTAGCAAGGCCTTGAAATATAGATTAGGGAAGGTTACTAAAAGACAAACTATTACTATAACCAATGAAACTCTCCCAGTCTTTGTAAATATACCAAGTTCTGGATATATTAATATTTTGTTCATCACCATTGCCATGATTGTTGTTTTTATTGATATTTAGGAGCAAGTCACCATCAATGAAAAATCCAGAGAGATGGTCTCATGAGTACAGGGATTTTATTGCAAAGTAAGAAATGTGCTTGAATTATTTAAATTAAAATTCTGGGAAAAGTTAAAAAAACAAAATATTTAAATTATACATTTAGTTGAGAACTTTGTTAAGTAAACACAATTTGCAATATTTACATATGAGATTTTACCGTCACGCCAGTAAAATATAGTTTATGGAGCGTGACCTACGTTCTCAATGAGCCATTCATGGCAGCATCTCTTTCTATAGAGCTATTGAGCAGTTGTATTCCAAAGGTCAGCAAACTGTAAGCTTCATTGTAGCTAAACCTAAAACATTGAAGCTTTGTTACCCTTCAGTACTTTATAACAAACCATAGCATGGTGCAAAAGCATTTAAGCACTATTCATGTCTTAGATGTTGCACATGCTAGGGTAAGCTGTTGGTAGTACAACCTTTTCTACTGGCTTAATAGCAGACGAGCGTCTCCATAATAAAAGCTCAAAAAAACTGTTCAGAGTCCATTTTGAGTTTGTGTAAGCAACGTAGCTATTACTTGCTCTAAATCTATCGTTTAATTTCCCTCCCTTTTGAGATGAGGTTGGTTATGTATTCCTACACAATAAACAAGGATCACTCCTGTGTAGTGCAGTTAATGTCTGCGCAGCGACCTTCTCCCGAAGCTTGTGATTTTGCATTCGCCTTTGACCATCCCACTTGCCTAACCGATACTCTTGTCCGATCCAGCACGTGCTGTCCTGTCATTCAGCTCTTAGTGGCTGGTGAGATAACGTGTAGGTTAGTTGGCCACGGGCTCCGCCGGAAGTCGCTAGTGGGCTAACCAAAACACAAGGCAGTAGTGTCTCCCAATTAAAAACAAAAAAAAAACCATCAGGAGTGTCTTGAATTTGACTTAATAGGCCTGGTAAAATTGCAAGTCGCACACAGTAATAATTTACTTTTCACTAGGAACACACGACCATTAAGTAAAAGAAGGACAAACATTTTTATTTTTAACAAAAACCATGTCTGTAAATGACACTGTAAGTATTTACGTTTTTTTAAAAAAAAATAAATACCTCTGCGTCACTTGACAAACTTCTTTGTTTTAAGAAGTGTTTACCAGAATTTTGTGATGGAAACCACATTTAGATCGTACCCCCAGCCAATTAGCAATAGCATTTAACTCAGTCTGTTACCATGTGAGCACTGTAATCCTTGATGTGCTGTAGTGGCCCACAATAATGTAAGTGCATGCCAGACTCTAAAGGGAGCGTTTTTAAGTTGAGCCCACGGCAGGGTTCATTCTGCATTATGTTTTTTACAGTACTTCATCATCATCATCATCATCATCACCCCATTCATCACCATTCATCAAATATGTTTATTTTCTTAAATAAAGCCTACAATTTACAGTTGGGACTGGCCTGCAGATAGCTATGCTTAGTCTAGGCAGGCCAAGTCTATCAATACGTTATCTGTTTTTACAGAGCTTCTGTCCCACATGATTTGGCTTGACACACTTCACTCTGCCCAAGGGCTAAATATGTAACAGTGTATTTCAAATTGCACGTGGAGTGGACCCTGCGATGGGTTTGGACATCCCATCCCAGGAGGGTGGTTTTGTCAGTGTAGAAAATTACTTCCTAGCTGCTTCAGCGCTATGGAGGGAAACCAGGGAGAATCTCTGGCAGTATGGCACCACTTGGCCTGATGCCAAGACCCCACCTTTTATTACTTCAGTCTCAAATCTTAGCACTTTTGGGTTATAGGTGTTTGAATAAAAAGATTTTGGAAATAGCAAGAGCTCCATGCAAGTGATATGCTACATCATGTGTTTGTCAAATGGGTTCCACCAAAAGAAGTGGAGGCTGTAAGTTGCATATTATTTTATTGATTTATGATGAAATATTATGGCTATAGTGCGGCCTGTATAGATAAATACACAGTGTGGATCTCCGGCCTTGAAAACTTGCTTTCCCTCAACCTAGCAGCCTTGGTCAGGCTTTACAGACCTCAGTCCATCTAGTTCTTCATGATACAGCCCTCCTTAACCGGCAACTAACTATTTTATTTAACTTCCTGATCCTCATGGTGAACCACTGTAATTTACGTCTTCTGTATATGCAACAGACGTGTTGCTCTGGTAAATTGCTTCCTTGTGTAAGCACAAAATTCTGTGTACCCGTCCCTCTAAATCAGTAGATAATTCAGGTCTCAATTTAGGGCCATATCTTGTTGTTATTACAATTAGCACACCACAAAGTAATCCACATTTGTTTTAAGGTGTCAAAGATCCCAAGGTTAGCATAATGTTCACTCAAAAACTTAATGAACAAGCCCGATAAAATTATATCATCCATCCTCCTCAATCATTCAGTGTGTTAGGTTCCATTAAGTTTGCACCAAAGGACTTACCATTATACACTATAGTTAGTAGACCATGATTATTTCACGGGTCATTTACAAGGAAAACACTCTGTGGAATGTTAGTATGTTAAATTAATATAAAATTGTCTTTAGTGGGGCGATTTGTTTCAAAGCTGGTAAAATTTTTATAAATGTGTGTGAGACAACCAACACAACAACCAAAGGGAATTATAGAGCTTATGTTTACAGACGGGCACAATAAATTAAAGGTTTTATTGCTTAGTGATGTGTAAAGATTACAGTTGCTATCTACTTATAACATTACCACACCTAACTGATATGTTAATTTTTTCATGAATTTCTTTAATGATAAAATTTTTGCTGTAGATTCTCCAAACATGAATCTCTACAGCAACTTACATGTAGTTTGTTACCCTTTTTAACGGAAAATGAGGTGAATATTGAATGCTTCAAGTCTTGGGGCTGTCGGTGGCTATGTTACTTCACATGTACAATGTACCATGCAGTACAGACATTGACAGTACACGATTGCTACTCATATAAGAAACTTTAATTTGCGGTTTTAGTGTTGAAAAGTGCTTAATTTAAGTATAATCATGTTTTTGGCATCCAAGAGCTTTCAGATGCAAACCCAGTATTGATGAACAGGATATTTGTTGTCTAAATCACTGGTTGGTAAAAAACTTGTTCGCAGCTGCGTGAGAGAAAGTTTGATGAATCTGCTGGTATAACTATCAGTACCATGGGACGGGACGGCATCATGGACTGATGGCCAGTAATGACAAGGATCAAGAGGACATGTCGTTCAAGGTTTGAAATTTGTGTAAAATACCACTTTGGTTATATGATCATAGTATTACAATGTAATGCAATTTAGACACTCGTTACCTCATTAATTGAATCATGGAAAACTGGCTATAATATTGACAACATTTCTTAAACAAACAGTAGTGTACATGTATATGCAAAAACTGTGCACAACTGATACGATGATACAAGTTGTTGATAAAGCAGTTAGTGGTTAGATTTATTTTAGAATATTACTCCCGCAAGTTTTAATCAAATAAAACCAGTTCCCCAAATATTTCCACAGATTAGAAAAAGCGGCTATGAATACTAACTTTGCACTTTGGATAAAATTGATTTGAATCATGCATGTATTTATTTTTCAGGGACTTCAGTTAGTCTAGTAATAAAATTTTCCGTATTTTGTGAAGAGAAATAATTGGACAGGCTGTGTTCTACCACTTTAAGTTTTTCATAACAATATAGAATATTATGGGCAATATTTCAAGTCCAGGGGCGTGGAAGTGGGGGTGGGGGGGGTGGGCGCGTGGGGAACGTGAGGAGTGAGGACGGGGAAGGAATGGAAGAAGAGTAAGTGGGAAGAGAAGTCAATGGAAATTAATGTGGGTGCGTTTAAAACATCCGTCGGCCTTGATGTTTCCCTTATTCTGGCTTGCTTTGACCTGTTACTTACATGTTGCCTGATTTCTTTCATCGGTTAGCGGCCTCATCACTAAACTGTTCAACTTCACTACAGTGTAAGCCTACTTAGATGTTACTAGCCAAAAAAGTTTTTCACTAGCTAAGCATTACTGTTCGGCATTTTAGATCTTAATAATAATATAGATTATGACTGGAATTGACTTGAAAGCACAATGCAAAGCAACCGGTTCTATATCGAAAAAAAAAAATTTCAACAGCCACCTGCGACGAAACACTGACGTGTGCGAACTCAGACATTTGTTTTCTATTACACACCATTTACAAAACGTTGCTCATTTTGTGAATAACCAATGGAAAGTTGGATTTTTCATGACTGCTGAAAAATTTCTGCTTTGGACCGAGTGGATGCTGTTTCTGTTGCCACACCTTTAATCTTTAATCTTTTGTCTATCATCTTTAACCTATTTTTTTTTTTTTTCAACCACTTGGTTATAAAAAACCTTAGCTTATATCGTGGATGGAATTTTTGCACGGGAAAACCAAACGAATGTTGATTTCACATCTGTGTAGCCATGTTTCCAAGAAAAGTGTTTGTATCTGATGTCTTCCACCAAGGACAGTATAGAGAAACTAACTTGCGGGCCGATTTCATTTTTGTTTTTTTCTAGCAAAAAGTGGCTAGTGGCAATCACCAAGCTACTAATCAAAACTGAATTGTGTTTTGCGCCTGATCAGGCTTGGTTGGTTTGACTGTGTGCCCTATTAAAAAAGACAAACAAACTAGGATTGTTTTATTTATCTTGCTCATGGCAATAAAAACTTGTATGACCTTTTGAGAACTGCGTGTTAGTTGCAGGCAAGTCACTGTTTTTTCAGCACCGGAAAGTTTACTAATTTAATTATTGCTTACAAATTAATTTTATTTTTATTAGTTCGTTCAGCAGCGCAAACGAATGATCCACAACGTAACAAGCTAATGCTGAGGGTTGTCCAACTTCAGCAGAGCTGGGAACGTTCTGACAGAGGTACATGTAGGCTGTATATGTCAAATTAGGGGATTACAAATGGGTAAATACAATGGATATTCGCGAGGAAGGCGAGAACAAGCATTTTTCCTTGGAAGCCAAAGACATTTTGAACTTTTTCAATAGTAGGGATCGAGCTTTTCAAAGTTTTTTCTAACATGTGAGCTTCGATTCCCATTCAAGGTTTCTAAGACATTCCAAACGTATTATAGAAATAAAAATTGGTGACTTTGAGGCTTTCTTAGCCTTTTGAATTAAAATCAGACTGTGAGCACGGCCGTACAAACGTGCTACAAAAAAATGAGGACTGTACTGTGGATATCCATGAAATTTGAGCGGAAAAGACTGATGCTTCGCGAAAGATCTTTTGCCTCCTCCTTTCATTTCGCTGGCAACACGGAGTTTCAGTTAAAGTTCCAAGACCTTTCTTAATGTTTGTGGTTCCAAAGACCACTCCGGAATAGGGCTCTTCAGGGCCAGTAAGAGTAGTTGGACATTTGAAAAATAAATAATCTCTAAGAAACGTAGCATCGGTTAAAAGTCTAAACTGGAACCCAAAGTCAAAAACCAGTTAGTTGGCTATTTACTTGACCAAGGAGTTGAACTTAGTGATCTACTTGGAAGAATACCGTTAGCGCTGAGAAGCTTAGTGTGCCACCATTCCTGGATCTTGCTATCTGTGGCTTTTAAAACCCATTCTCATGCCTTAGTTTAATTTACCCCTGCAAGTTTTACTTTTTCTCTTCTGTGAACAGGTACATTATCCTTAGTCATCTCTTGGAGCGATATCTGAACAATCACATATCTACACTTACATTGGCGACATGCTAATAGCCATCAATCCTCTGACAGACTCTGACTTTGTATGGCACCTTGATGGTCAAATGCTTAAGTTAGCCAGATCTTTTAAAATTTCTCTCCACAAATAATTTTCTTATTGATCAGTCAAGTAAGACAACATATGGTAGATTTGCAGGCCTAATGGTGAATGCAATTATGGTGCATGGATGAGTTTGTGTTAATTCTCTGTTCAAGACACTAACTACTTTCACAGTGCCTTTCTTTACCCAGGAGTGTTAACTATCTAACGGCAAATTTATTGCTCGCAGGCCTCATCATAATTTTGTTTTTCACACTCCAGTTTTCACACATTATTGCCCGCTCCCATCCTAGAGTAAATGGTGGCAAAAACACTTTGAACAGACACGTGAATGCTATGTTCAGCCATATTTCCAACATTGAAAGGAGGGAAAGGGGTGGGTGTTGAACAAGTTTTTAATTTGCATGTGTTCAACTAAATATGACACGGCTTGTGGCATTAACCTTGCAGCGGTGGACAGTCGCTTTCCCATCCCAAGGAAGAGATGGAGAAATACTCTCGTACTTCCGTAGTGTAGTATCCACCTCATTCAAAGTGACAATGTTGCCTCATAATCGGACCATTTCTACAGTTGAGGTCTGCTCAGTAACCTGGTCTTTGAATGGTAAGCAAGGATTGACAGGTGACCTTGTTTTTGATTACAGACCTCCACTGCTTTTGTTAATAATAAATTAATAATAATAAATTGAAATTTATACTTCGCAGTTTCTATAAAGATATTCAACTGCGCCTTCAATAAATATTAAATTTAAAAATAAAATAAAAGTTCAAAGTTACAATTTCTAAAATTCATAAATAAATAGAATAATTCATCAATAATGTTAAATTAATATAACAACTATAGTAACTAATTAAATGCCCTATTAAATAAAAAAGTTGTGTACATCAAGTTGTCGTAATGCTAACTAGGTACAGTTAAGGCTGCCGCCCACTAGACAATTTTTTGTCATAGAAACTGCAGCTTTTTTGTCGGGTTCAAATCGGGTTTAAAAATTGTCGGGACATCAGCTTGCTGCACACTAGCCAATTTTTTGTCGCAACTAACTGCATTTAGGCTTTGGGGCCGAGTCGATTTCTGCCATGTTGGAAAAGGCGCTTGTTCAACGTGAACTTCATGACAATTCCTCATTGGTTCAGGTACGCGCGAGCCCCAACAAATTGTCTTGGTCCACCAACACACTAGCCGACAAGGCCCGACAAGACGTTTTGAGATCTAGCACTGTCAGATATCGCCCAACAAGCCCGATTTGTTACAGACCTTGTCTGAATTCACCGCAACACTAGCCGGACAAGTCAAGATTTTTTGTCAGCTGACAAAAAATCGGCTAGTGTGCGGCGCCTTCACATGATAAAAGCAGAAAGGTCCGTATCAAAGCAAGGTCACCTCCAGCCTCTCTGCCATTCAAGGTGAGGTCACCAAGCAGACAACTGTAAAATGGTCTACTATTAAATTTGCACTGTCTAGGTCTTGGTTTTTTTAAATTATTTATTTATTTATTTGCTTACTTTACAAAATTACATTATTTACACCCACTCACATTTACAATACTCAATTTACAATAAACTATTTAATCCTTGCAATACAAAAAGAAACATATAATGAAATTAACATGTACCGATTAACTGGGACTATAACTCCTACTTTATCCTCCTATTTACGCGGCCATTAACTATAACAAAAGTTGTTTAAGAGTTACACTAAAAGATCGGCCTTAAATTCATGCAAATATTAATTGCAGCTAAAAAACAAGGAGAAGATTAATATGCTAAAATTGGATTGTAGTCTAGGTGTTGTTAGATTACAAAGTGCATGCAACTAATGACAGTACCTGGTACTGGAAAGAAAATAATGCTTCAGTCTATTTGTTTTGCAGCAATCAAAATTGTACAAAAACTCTCGCAAGAGTACTCTGCCTCCTCACATTTTCATGGTAGCTGACATGACGCATCAAAGCAATGATACATAAACAAGAGTCCACAGGTAGGAAATTGTCTGAAATGATATTGCCCATGTAATACAGCATGTTGTGTGTACTCAGTGGTGTGTGTGAAGCATAGACGAGGCCCAGTAGGCCCAGTTGGATTCAGAGAATCTAAGAGATTAAAACTGGCCTTCTTTCTTGAAGCTTCCCTGGGCAAATAGGCCATGTGCGATAAAATTTCAACAAAATTCTAGCATGGCTCGAGGCCTTCAGGACAAGCTTCTATACTTGGAGTTGTTTTCTTTGTATTCAAGTCTCTTTTGGGAATTGAGGTACAAAAGAAACTTAAAAAAAATTGCAGTTTGAATATTTATATATCGAACGTGGGCATTTGGCACTTCACCTACAAGTAATGTGCAGGCATTTGCAAAGTGTTAGACAACACAGATGGCAAAATTGCCTTTTGCATTGATCTAGTAATCTCCTTGGAGCTAGAAGGTATTCTTACGAGTGTCTCACTTGCTTTGAATGCGTGACAACCTTTTCACTTCTGCAGCTAGGGAAGTATTTAAATAAACCAGGGCTCGAGACTAACTTTTCAGCTTGCTAGCCCAGTGGCTAGTGACAGGTTTGCTTCACTAGCACAAAACAAATTTTCACTAGCCAGATACTCTAATATCCATCATTGCATCAAGTTATGGACCGTCGTTAAGCAGAGGCGGATCCAGGGGAGGGTTTTGGGGGTTGCAACCCCCCTTTGAGAATTTTTTTTTTGTTATTTTGCCTGATTCTTCGTAAAATAATAATAATATAAAATTGTTTTTACGAAGTTATTTCACTTTTACCATTCGACTGCTTGTCAAGTTATGAAAAGATAATGTACATTTCGCACAAGGTCGTATCAGGTTCAGGTATAACAAGCGACATGAACAGGTGGACATTCATTGATAGTGTACAACCCCCCCTTTCAGAAATTCCTGGATCCGCCCCTGTTAAGTCAATGCTAGCTTGTGTAGCTTGCAGTATGCTTTCGTGCCGTGATTCTCACAGAACCGCCCTCAAAACTTCGGAACTGGCGCACCGAAAAAAAAACATCTTTGCTTTCAAAATACCGATTCACGATTTTCATGAACAAATGTTGTTCCCATAAACTCTACATGTTGCAACCATAGGCATGGATGTTATAATTATTATAGGTGTCACACGACAACGAAAAACCCGAAGTTTCACTTCAGCCGTGAGAAATTCCCACAGAACTTCACAACTCACCATCGAAAAAACATCCCTTTCTTTCAAAATGCCGATTCACGAATCTCTCAACACAATAACTTGTTCCATCTTAACTTTATTTACAAGTGACAAACGTAGGTATCAATATTATATAAACATTCAAATTTTCAAACAACTGTAATTTTTTTAAATTTTTTTCAAAGTGTATGTGACCTCCAGATGTGCATGCTGCACACATGAAACCTAGAGTTCCACATTATTTCACGCGTAAACTATTAGCGGCAGGCAGTTTGTTTTTCGTTCTTTGCTTTTTACTAAGGGAAAAAAGGTCAATCATTCTTTTGCATTTTAGTAAATCAAAGTTCTTGTTTGGTCCAAAAAAAACTATGTATGATATCAGAAGCATATCACCGAGTTCTAGGTGATATGCTTCTGATGATATATATTACTGCCAACGTCTGCATACTTTGACTCAATTTTGTTTTGTGAAAATTTGAAATTAACTCTTAATCAGGGCTCGAAGTTAACGACCAACTGGTCGCATACGCACCTAGATTTTTCCCTGTGCTCCTAAAAAATCATGTGTGGTCACACCACTGCGCCTTAAAAGCCAGAGTACAGTGCGACTTTCCTAGCGCTGACCATACTAACATACTCCAAGTGATAAATTTATATAAATTTAAACTGTAACACAACCAGGCACCAAATAATGAAGTTGCACCATTTTCCTTTCATGGGTGTGTGTTCTATTCCTCATTTTTTAAGCCCAATTTTCCGGAACTCAAACTTTCATTTCTTCCCACGTTGTTATGGCAGTCGTAGTACTAGGCGCTCCTAGTGGTAAGCGTGGAGAATGGGGATGAGATTAAGTCGTGTTTTTGTTCTTCGCGAGCTTACAGAATGCTGCGTTTTGTAAAGAGAGCTTTTTTCACTTGTCTGACATACGAAATGAGCCAGCATTTTCGGAACGGGTCGGTCCATGAAATTCTATGGCTTGAAAGCTAGCCAAATGAGCAAAGTTCGTGCTAGTTCTCACTAATACCCACATGTTGAAAAAATCAAGAAATCTTATTCTTATAACTGTTGTGTGAAATATCCTATTTCTTTTCTTTGTTTTCTTTGTGTTCAATGCTGCTACAAATATAGGCCCATATTGCAACACGAAGTCTGAGTCGTTCTTGGGGCGTTAAGTATTTCTTTTGGAGTAGGTGCTACAAGTATTTGAAGCTGTGCGCCTAAAATTTTAGACTCTGCGCCTAAAATTTTGGCATGTGCGCCTTCAAATTTGCAACTGGTCGCACAAGTGCTCTCAAAGCCAAAAATAAACTTTAAGCCCTGTTAATTGGTTTCCTCTGGGCCTCCAGTGCTCACAAATTTTCACTAGCCAAAAATGGCTAGTGGAGTGCAAAAAACCACTAGCCAAAATGGAATGTCTACTAGTCTGTGGCGTTAGTCTCGAGCCCTGTAAACAATCAATCACCAACAATAAGAAACAATAAGCTAGTACCTCAGACGTACGTGTACTACAATGAGCCATGCTTTGTGCATAGTTTTGATTTGCACTGCATACACATACTCATGCTTGTGCAACTTTTGGCTGACACTTTAGTTTACCTGCAGGGGTTTAAAAGTGAAGAGTGATCATCACAGTAAATTTTCCAATTAAGCAATTAGAAAGAAGAAGCCTGAAAAAAATCAGGGCTTCAACAGGATTTGAACCCGTGACCTTCATGATACCAGTGCAATGCTCTACCAACTGAGCTATGAAGCCACACATTGGGAGCAAGGTCAATTTATTGAGTTCATATCTTCCTTTGCAATGAAGTGATGTGAAGTATATATGAAATAATTCATATTTGTACTGTGGTAGTAGATGAAGGTGAAGAGTGATCATCACAGTAAATTTTCCAATTTAAGCAACTGGAAAGAAGAAGCCTGAAAAAAATCAGGGCTTCAATGGGATTTGAACCCGTGACCTCCGCAATACCGGTGCAATGCTCTACCAACTGAGCTATGAAGTCACACATCGGGTGGGAGGTCAATTTATTGAGTTCATATCTTCCTGTGCAGTGAAGTGACGTGAAGTATATATGAAATAATTCATATTTGTACTGTAGTAGTAGATGAAAGTGACAACTTTTGTTCCATGGTTAACTTTACTCATTCACATTACAATAAAATCTAGCATGTATGTGAGGCAATTTTGGGCTATTTTGTAATTTTACCCCAAGGCAGTTTCGGGCTAAAAGTACAAAATAGCCCAAAATTGCCTCGCAGCCACGTTGGATTACAGTGTAATGCAAATGGCTATTCTAGGGGGAATGGGCTGGAGTTTGACCATGTGGAGTACTGTTATAAACATTTGCCGAAGTGTGAAAAACAGTTACTTTACTAGTAAAAGTGTTAAATGTAACCCCTGAGTAAACATGACAAATTAACCTCCTTTCTATTAAGCTTCTGAATTGTGAGAATTAATAATATTATTATTATTAATTTTATCAGACCCCTATAAGCAGGGGGTTCATTAAGGGCCGGGTATGGAGCAAATTGACCGGCTGTGAACGAGACCATCAATTGGCCTGGCTGTTTTCGTCTTTTCTTGTTACTTTCTTTCAGAAGAAAAACGAAAATGCCCAGCTGAAAAACCCCACTGACCTCCTGCACAAAAACTTAATTGCTTAGGACCTAAAGGGGGAAAATAATACCTAATTTTATTAATTAATAAATAAGTTTTCTTTCTTTTCAGTGTTGCTTGATAAGCGGGGAGAGTGGATCTGGGAAAACAGTATCAGCTGACTATCTAGTGCGACACTTGGCTGAACTTGGAAAGGTGTGTATGGTTACCATGGTGACATCAGGAGTTTCATTGTTATCAAAGTATCTATCACAAAGCTTGGGGAGTGTGAATTGACCTCCAGATCTCATTGTGGCGGCCAATTCTTTTTATCAACCTAGTTGATAAAATCAAATTATCTATTGCACAGAGTGATTGTGCAAGGAAGTAATTAATTTTGTTTTTTACCTAGGCTGGAAACAGAACATTAGAGGAAAAGATTCTTCAGGTGAGTGTTACAAAGCTGACCCATGATACACCTCATTCACTAACACGCTCTCTCTGTTTTTAATGTTGTAATTTTGTTATATAATCTACTGATATAACCTGAAAGCCAAGTATTATTTTTTAGCCTATAGTTTTACAAATTGATGTAACTCTCTTACAAAAATGCTGTACATGTGTGATCAGGGGATTTGTAGGGGTAATTTAAAACACTCACCCATAGATGCAAGCCATTGAGGGCTTTTCTTGTCACCAGATATTGTACATGTATGTATTTGATTGGCAGGTTAACCCTCTTATGGAAGCCCTTGGAAATGCACAAACAGTTATAAATGACAACTCCAGCAGATTTGGAAAATACTTAGAACTTCATTTCACATCCAATGGAGCCCTCACAGGAGGTAAAGATAGCATTGTTTACATGCCTTTAATGATTTTTTTTATCTTTATGAGTTGTTACATTTCCATACGAAATGGTATATGTCAATTATTCTGTCAATCTGTGTGTTGATCAAGTATTAGTGCGTCAGTCAGTTCGTTCATCAGTCAGTCAGTCAGTCCGTCAGTCCGTCAGTCCGTCAGTCAGTTAGTCAGTCACCCAGCCAGTCACTCACCCAGTCAGTTAGTCAGCCAGCCAGTCAGTCAGCCAGTCAGCCAGCAGCCAGCAGCCAGCAGCCAGCAGCCAGCAGCCAGCAGCCAGCAGCCAGCAGCCAGCAGCCAGCAGCCAGCAGCCAGCAGCCAGCAGCCAGCAGCCAGCCGGCCAGCCAGCTGGTCAGTCAGTCACTCAGTCACTCAGCCACTCAGCCACTCAGCCACTCAGCCACTCAGCCACTCAGCCACTCAGCCACTCAGCCACTCAGCCACTCAGCCACTCAGCCACTCAGCCACTCAGCCACTCAGTCATTCAGTCAGTTAGTCAGTTTGTCAGTCAGTCAGTTGGTTGTTCGTTCAGTCAGTCAGTCAGTCAGTCTGTCAGTAAGTAAGTTAGTCACTCAATTAGTCTGTGTGTTTGTTTTTCTCTTTGTTCATCCTTTTTCTTGCAATTGGTCAGTCTAAGTCAGTAAGCTGGCCAATCACTTAAGTAATAGCCCTTTTCATGGTAACTTTGCTCATTTGCATTACAATAAAATCTAGCATGTATGCGAGGCAATGTCTTGCTATTTTGTAGTTTTAGCCTGAAATTGCCTTGCATCCACGTTGGATTACATTGTAATGCAAATGAGGAAAATTAACCATGAAAAGGCTACTGGTCAGTGAAAATTCAGCAATTTATTATTAATTTTTTAAGGTGTGCTGTCAGAGTATTTATTGGAGAAATCGAGAGTGGTATCACAGTCAAGGTAAGTCCACAATGAAAATGACATTATTTTAGCCTAGTATTTGGGTTTTTGACCAAGGTTGTTCTGTTAAGATGGCTGGATATTGGCCAAGTACTTTTTTATGCATCTAGACATCTTGACCAAACAAGCTTGGTCAATAAAGGATTTATTATATGGAAAAAGAACACTATTTTCTTGCGGGACACAGCAGGTAACCCTGAACAAGATATCACCATCTTGCCCACGCGATAGCCAATCACAGTGCCGGATTTGGTTCATCTACGGCCACTTGCCTAGTAAGTAAGTAAGTAAACACTTACTGTCCCCAAAATGGCCGTCGAATAGAGGTTCAACTGTAGCTGTACTCTTATCTGTATGTTCAAATCATAGTGTACTGGTACTGTAAGTAGAAATTTCAAGTTGATGTGGCAAGCTACTGATGACTACTGTATTCATGTTTATTCATCAACAGTGGAGAGAGGAATTTTCACATATTTTATTACATGATTGCGGGTCTGGCTTACAACAAGAAATTAGAGAAATATTCATTCAAGTTGTATTCACAACACAAGTGAGTACTCTTTTATTCAAGTTGTAATCCATGTGACAGACAGTAATAATGATAATGATAATAAACATTTATGTTGTGCAAATTCCATGTGAATATGATCAAATGCGCGTAACAAACAAATATGATACAAATCAAAAATAACAAGTTAAGAATCCTAACTGGTTCACGAGAGGCTGACCAGTTGGCTAGTTACACAGCGTGGACGAGTTGAATTCGCCGGGGGCCCCTGAAGACAAATCCATCTAGTGGCAGGGAGGAGGATTTGAGCCCAGGACCTCCGAATTACAAGTCCAGCTCCCTACCATTGGGCCACTCATTAGATCACGCTCTCCTCCTACTAATTTATTAACCGAGGGTGAAGTAGCTTGTCTCTGTTTTTTTTCTTGTTCAGCTACCTTCAGACAGGTGGACGAAACTTACAAGACTTGGTGTGCACTTTGGGTAACAGACGCAAGTTTGAAGAAGTTCAAAGATGTTTTGACATCATTGGCTTTAGTCATGAGGTGAGTAAAACTGCAGACAGATCACTGAGCTAACATTTTGGGGTGCAAGAACCCATTCATTACTGTTTTAAATGCAAAACGCCTTCCTAACTAAATTTGGTTTTGTATATAACAGGAAGTATCGCAGCTGTTTTCAGTCCTGGCGGCTATCATTCATCTTGGAGACATTCGCTTCACTGAAGACGAGTCCGTGTTACATCTAAGTGACAAGAGCATGGTTACCAATCCACAAGTTTTACTTATAGGTATGGACAGCAAGATTCAAAGTTAAATTCTCCTAACCGAATGCCATGTGCTTCTTTTAATTTAGTTGTGGAGAAGTGTGTGGCATATTTGAGTAATTGTTTTGTTTCAGTGTCCTCGCTGTTGGGAATAAATGCAGTGGAACTGCGGGATGCGCTAACAACAAACAGCAACGTCACTAGAGGTGAGAGAATTAAAATATCCTTCTTTACACAAGAACCAAATCAATGCGCGCGATCGGATTGGTCAATCATCTATGGTTTATTGTGCCAGTAAACTCATGGAAAAATCGCGCGTCTTCTAAGTTATTCTATAAAAGCAATAGACCACAAGTTTCTATGGTTTATTTGCTGATAAACCACTTGGGATTTTGGTAGAACGAACGAAGAATTTGTAAATTACGAGCCGCAGGCGAGTGATTTACGAATTCTTCTCGTGTTCTACCAACATCCCGCGTGGCTTATCAGCCTCTAAACAATAGAAACTTGTGGTCTATTGCTTAATTAGAGTGATGCGAAGACTAAAGTGCAGTGCGATCATGACTATGACCTTGCTCAGTTAAATTCTATTGAACAGAGTGGTTTTCAATTGGGTGTCTTAAAGGAGCTCATTTACGGTATTTCGATTTACTTTGGCCGCGTACAGAATTATCTTTCAACTGGAGTAAACTGGCCTGTAAATAATAGTTACTCAAATAGAAAAACACCAAAGAGATAATAATAAACCATAAAGGAACAAGGATGGTTAAGGATGGAGAAGATTGACACGGATTGCAAATGAAGAACTTGAAATTTAGGCTGAACGTTTAAGGATGCACAAGACCGTGACGTAGCTCCTGTTAAATCAAAACCATAGGAATCACTCCAGCCAATCATAAAGGTCGCAGATAATCCAGTGAACCAATCACTCAAAGCAAATACATGACACCGACAAAAAGAGCGGGAAAACTGTGCGCGCGAGTCACGATTGCGTCTAAGTGGATGACAATGTGACTCAAGTTGTTTTTAAGCCAATCGCTCAGCAGTGCAAAACCAAAGAAAATGTTTGTTATTTATAACACTCAGTCCAGTGAAAATCGCTCTTTCAAGTACTGTAACTAAGGATAGGTACTGGTTTTTTCTAGCCCATACAAATGTTTAGGATGAACAAAACGATTTCAATAAATTGTTCTCCCCAGTTGAAGCGAGACACTTAAAGGGATAGAAAAATTTCAAAGAAAATAAAGTTGAAAGCTGCTAAACTAGAAAAGTGTCATTTTGTGAAAAATCACAAACGTTTCGGGCATAGCCCTACTTCAGTGTTTCTAGCCGATTATCGATATATGCACTGGCAGCCATTACCCAATCTTATGTTAAAGATACAGTGAATTAGTAGTGTGTATAACATGGGTACAAATAAACCTGTTTTAAAATAGATATGTGTGTTACAAATTGAGCACAAATAAAGTTGCTGTTTTTGTCACACGAAATCCAGTTCATGGTATCGTTCATCGCTGATTTTGATTACATTCTAGGAGAGACCATTGTCAGAAACAACTCAGTAGATCAAGCGATTGATTATCGAGATGGAATGGCTAAGGTATGTTAAGTTGTACGCTTTGACAAAAAGAAAAACGAAGCACACCTCCTAGTCTTCATTAGTTCAGTCTTCCCCCACATATCAGCGCCGTAGCTAGTAACAGGCCAACCGAGGCACTTGCCTCGGTCATTTCTTTGGCTTTTGTTGTTTATAGTACCTAATACCTAGGAAGAGAACTCAACCATGGACTGATTGCCTCAGTCATAAGTTATTCATAGACATTGCCTCAGTCAAAATTTTTTTCTGGCTACGGCCCTGCATATAGACGAAAAATGTACCTTTCCAAGAAAGAGAAGATCAAGGTAAGAGAGTGGATCTCCCATATAGGCTTTAGTACCCAAGGCAATCCCTCTTAGTTTATTTTTAGACATGGTACCCAGTTTTTCCGCGGATATTACTCGTGCGATGCGTGGACAGCCGAAGCGACTTTCTCGAAACTACGGCTTTCGTTTCCTTTGACGCTGCTCGTTGGGCAGTTAATCCTTTTGCCATTCATTGGTTTTTTGGAACTTTAATAAACAAACCACAATGAGCCTATATGGGAGATTAATTATCTTACGTTGATCTTCTCTTGGTTCAAATATAGGCTCGTGGGCCAAAAATGCAGACGTGTGTGAAACAACCCCTGGGCGCATGTTCGGAACTTTACTGCTAAAAGAGTATGTATTGTTATTTTCAGGCACTCTATGGCAAGCTGTTTAGTTGGATTGTTCACCGCATTAACGCTTTACTGAGAACTGACAGGCGACGTCCAGTGTAAGTATTTTATATGTTTATTATATATAAAGTGTGATAGAAACCCAAGATATCAAGATCCTTGTTTAATTCAGTCTCCCTCTGAGACTTGGCACAAAAAACTAATTAAGTTTATTAATCCAAGACTGGATACAACTCATTCTCAGCATCCATTTTAGGCATTTTTGTAAGTTGTTTGTTTCGAGAAAGTGTTTTTCGAATCCAAGATATGAAGACCCTTTTTAATATTCATTCCCCTTTTTAGGCGGCAGCCATGCTACACCTAAGAAATTTGAAAACGTAGCTTTGTTTCTACGGTTAGATCCACCGTCCACACTAATCCGTCACGAAAACGCAGCTTTATTTCTACGGTTAGGCCTACCGTCCACACTAATCCGTCACGAAAACGCAGCTTTATTTCTACGGTTAGGCCTACCGTCCACACTAATCCGTCACGAAAACGGAGCTTTATTTCTACGGTTAGGCCTGCCGTCCACACTAATCCGTCACGAAAACGCAGCTTTATTTCTACGGTTAGGCCTACCGTCCACACTAATCTGTCACGAAAACGCAGCTTTATTTCTACGGTTAGACCTACCGTCCACACTAATCCGTCACAAAAACGCAGCTTTATTTCTACGGTTAGGCCTACCGTCCACACTAATCCGTCACGAAAACGCAGCTTTATTTCTACGGTTAGACCTACCGTCCACACTAATCCGTCACGAAAACGCAGCTTTTCGAAAACCCTCTTCAAATTGTCAAAATTCGAAAACGCCTGCTTTTTGTTTTAGTATGGACAGAAACACATTTTGAAAACAGAGCTTTTAGAAAATGATGTCGTCACGATAATCACGTGATTTACCTGGCCGAATTTTCCTTAAACACAAATCCAAAATGACCGGTGATTATTGTGTTTTTAAATTTGTCCGGGGTAATGTGGACGGGCCCCGAGACTGTACAAAAAGATTTTATTCAAAACTGAATGTACCTCTTTCTTAGCGGGCGAGTTTTTCTTTTGAGAATTTCTTCTCCTCGAATATGCTTAAAAAAACTTAAAATTATCAGTTGTCTTTTTTGTTTACGTGTAACTGCTTTTAGTATACAGCTGTTAGTCTAGAAACTCTCCAAAAATTAAAATGTCTATCTGTTTTTCTGTCTTTATTGTACTACCCTTATTCAGCGATGTTGAACAACACATTTTCCGTTATTTTGCTTTGCAGAGATAATGACTACAGAATCGGAATCCTGGACATATTTGGTTTTGAAAATTTCAAACGGAATTCGTTTGAACAGCTGTGTATAAACATCGCCAACGAACAAATTCAGTTCTACTTTAACCAGCAAATTTTCTCTTGGGAGTTGGTGAGTTTTCCTTTTTTGGTTTGTTCCATTTCTCTCTTTTTCCTCCAATAATTTACTCAGGAAACATAATCAGAATAAACCAATCAGAAATCGAAGTCACAGACACAATCAGGTATAAGCGCGGGAAAATGTGACCGTGGGCGTAGCCAACACAAGAAAAACAAGTAACCATTGGCATCGCAGGAAAGGTCGCGTAAGACATTTTGTTTTTGCACCTGATTGGTTAAAGAAGATATTATCTACAATATGATTGGCTAGAACATCCGGTATTCTCCACGTGATTATTGGCGTAGCAAATGCGTTGCCGAAGGCAAGGATATTAAAATTTCTCCTTTTAAAGGTAACTTTCACTGTAGATTCATCTCGTTCTTATCTTGCTTTCTTGGTGTAATTGAAAAGATAACTGCAAGTTACTCCGCCCAGCTTGTTAAGCTCTTCTTCAGTTGTTCTGTTTTGTTCTTCAGGAAGAGTATCGCGTCGAAGGGATTTCTCTTGAACGAATTACGTTCACCGACAACAGGCCTGTTCTTGATATGTTTCTGCAGGTACACCTTGCTTTCTTAAATTTTTCTTTGTCTAAAGGAGTTGATAAGATTCAAATTTGGTACATCCCCGTGAAAATACCCGAACTGTGTCCGATTGTTGGCTAAATCAATCAGGGATTTTCGCGAACATACATGAGCATGCCCGACTTCAAGATTTGAAAACAAGTGCTTTGTGTTAAATACAATTACCTGTGTCCCGTGAGGACTGTGACTATTTCAGTCCTGTTTATGATTCGCACAGTCCTGGATTGTCCTTAAATTAACTTGTGTCTTTTGTTGTGTGACTGTATGAACCATGGTTTTTTCATATATTTCCTGGGGAGAACATCTGTGTTTTTTTTTCTTCATGGTAGAAACCTATTGGCATACTTGCTCTCTTAGATGAAGAAAGTCGTTTTCCAAAGGCCACCGACTCTACACTCGTGGGTAAGTACATTACTAATCAGCTCTCAACCCTGGCTGGGAGAATTAACCACAATATTTAAGACATAGAAAACATGTACCGTGTTTCTGTCGAGTTATACAAACACGAGTGTAAGTTTGGGAGAACGAGAAATGCTGTGGGAACACGAACCGCAGACGAGTGTTTCCACAGCTTTTTCGAGTTCTCCCAAACTTTCACGAGTGTTTGTATAACTCGGTAGAAACACGGAGTACATGTTTTCTATTTCTTTTAGAAAACACCACGACGAGAAAAAGGAAAACAACTTGTTAACTTTGATTATCAAAATGTAAATTCTCTTTGCTCGCGCCATCACTACGTCAGCAGCGCGCGCTAGTTCTGTGTCTCCATCGAGTTATACAAACACGAGTTTTAACCAATCCGCGCGCGTGCTTTCTTAGGACTGTTTTCTAAAATTATATATTAACCAAATTTCCAATTCGATTATTAAAAGAAAGTTCCCTTTCCTAAGCAGTACATGTAAAGCAACTTATATTTTGCGGGTAATAAGACAATGATGTTTTCCTGTCCACAGAAAAATTTCACAAGAACATCGATTGTCCGCATTATGAGCGACCCAAAGAGAATGATGTGTATCCATCGTTTGTCATTGCACATTACGCTGGGCGGGTAAGCTGGATCTTTTGTCTTAACTATACCTTGATATAGCGAGTATTTGCAAAGCCCATGTATAACGGATTTTATATAAGAACCAAATCAATGCGCGCGCTCTGATTGGGCAATCATCTACAGTTTATTGTGCCACTAAACTCATGGAAAAATTGCGCGTCTTTTGAATTGTTATATAAAAGCAATAGACTAAGTTTCTATGATTTATAGGCTGATAAACCACTTGCGATTTTGGTAGAACACTCGAAGAATTCGTAAATCACTCGCTAGCGGCTCGTGATTTACGAATTCTCCTCGTGTTCTGCCAACATCCCGAGTGGTTTATCAGCCTATAAACCATAGAAAATTGTGGTCTGTTGCAATAACCCATCAAATATTTTATATTCCCCAGCTAAAACTGGGTTATGCGCTAGTGATATTCCTCAATATTCAAAACTGCCGTGTCGCGAAAAATATTTCAACGATAATAAAGAAAATGGCCTCCATTCGCCACGAAAATGTGCTCGAACATTTATCCGTGGACATCATCTGTTCGTCAAAGCTCACAGTTTCACCTCTTCACCTCTTCATTCTTGGAACGCTGTTCCCTTCTCTTAACAGACAATGTCCGAGGACAAATATCCGAGCATATTTTCGCGCTAAATGGAGGCTATTGATTATATGTCTGGTCTTACTTTTTGCATCAAAATGAAAGAGCAAGGTAGTGCAATTTGAAAACAACGTGAAAGAAAGGTTTAAATTTCAAACTTGAGTGACAGGAAGAAAAATTTTGCTTTTAGTAACGGAGTAAATGACCAACTGTAAACTCGTGAAAGATTTCGCACTTTTATATATTTTAATATTGTGTCAGCTTTGCACCAGTCACCCGATTACTCGTTGAATTTAATTCAAGTCATAGGGCCATAATTTGTAATAGGCAAACCAAGGCACTTACCTCACTCAGTTTTGCGTTTGTTTGTTTGTTTTTGAAGAAAGGGAAAAGTAAAACACTGCTAACCTGTAAATACAGTTGTTTCGACAAAGGTGTAAAAGCTTACGCGACAATGCCGATTAGGATTTTGGTTAGTAAGAGTTAGGGTTTGCCTGATTGAGGTTTAAGTTGACTTGGCAGCAAGGAAGGAGAAGGCATGAATACACATGTTTGTGCTGTTTCCTTCCACCACACTGAAACACCTTGAGGTTCAATCAAACAACCGCAAAACCGCCATTACCCATAATAACTTTTGACATTGTCGCGTAAGCTTTTCCCCGACTGTGAGACAACCTTTCTCGAAACAGCTGTATACAAACCTACACATCATATTGCCTCAGTCACTATTTTCTTCTTTTCTCCTACAGCCCCGACTCAGTCGACTGAACAATAAAATAACGCGGTTTTATGAATTCGTATTACATGTTAATTTATCAGGTGAAATATGATGCTACCAACTTCCTGGAAAAGAACCGTGACACACTATCTCCTGACATTATACATGTGTTGCGGTCGAGTGGTAAGGAGTTTGTAATCATACATGTGGATTATTAAGATTTTGCTCTGCCTGTTTTTCGTTTTGTGTTAGCGGGCGTCTAAACCTCCTCCTTGATCTGTGAAAGGTGTGCTGATGTAAGAAAATCCTTGAGGACTCACCCTTGTAATTTTTTCCTTTTTTGTCCAGCCCGAGAGTAGCTACCTGTAGCTGCTCTGAAAGCTAGCAGTCATGGGCAAAAGTCTTGGGACAAATTTGTACTCTTAGTGCTGTAGTAAAAATGCCAGAAGTGAATACCACTTCACCTGCCTCCCCCCGCCCCACCCCCACTCCACATGCAATGTTAAAAACTAGCACCTGGAATATTTCCTGTGTCTCAAAATTGCATTGGGCGGGGAGGGGAGAACAGCAACGCGTTTCTAAAAGGATAGCAGTGTAGATAACTCACTGCATTTATACGTAAGTGTCCCAAGGACTTTGGTCCATGATTGTAGCAACCAACGCTCATCAGTGTCTCAGCACACAGTTAGTATGGGTAATCAAATGGTGACGAGTGAAATAATAACAAAATAATGGCCGCTGCACACTAGCCGATGTTTTGTCGGCCGACAAAAAATCTTCACTTGCCGGCTAGTGTGCGGTGAATTCAGACAAGTCTGCGACAAAATCGGTGCTTGTCGGGCGATATC
>JAHPZR010030860.1:40000-50000 GCA_019787425.1 Platygyra sinensis
GCTTCCAGTATTTTAAATTCACCAGTAACCATTTACCCTCCTGAGTGAATAGAGGGACTGTTATTGAAAAGTGTCCCGCCCAAGACCACAACACGGTGTTCCCGGCTATGCTCAAACCTAAACCTCTGGAGTCCAGAATCTAATGCATGGAAGATGTCGAAGTTGTGGGCCCTTTTAATTTTTGTTGTCGTTTAGTGAATAGTTAACTAAAAAAAGTATTCCTTTTCCCGCAGTTGTAAGAGGCTGGTTAGTGCGAAGAAGGTACGCAATTCTGAAACGAGAAAGGCAACAAGCGGCAATCGTCATTCAAAAACGTAAGTAAATTACCGAAGAGGTTATCATAAGTTAAATGCCGCTACTCTATCTCTTCGAACGTTTTCAACAAAGGCCTCTGTGAGCCAACGTGTGCATGAAGAGATGAGGGCCTGTGAAGCCTTTTCGTACCTTCTACTTCAGTTATGAACTACAAACTAATGGATATTATATTATTAATGGCAAGAAAGCTTGATGACATAGACAAGACTGCTCAACTGAGAGATTTTAGAGTTGTGGAGATTTTCGCTCGTAGATGTTTAAAAAATAAGAAGATCTCTCTGGAAAGAAGTAGTTGGAATTAAGAATCTGTTTTGCAGGCAACCTGCCACTTCCACAAAGTCTTGTAATTTTATTATTTTTTTGATGAATATTCTGGCTAACAGTAAGGTGACAGTTTAAACCGAATGATTTGCTTTACTCTCCTTTGTGTGGTTACCTGGCAGATTCGCGTGGTTACCTAGCCCGGAAGCGTTTTCAACAGGAAGTGGAAAAGAAGAGAAAAGGAAAACGACTCAAGAGCGCCATCAGAATTCAAACAGGTAATATTTGTCTTTTCCAGATTTCTAAAAATATAAATGCTACGTAAACGTTCTTCCTTCTGAGAAATTGTAAAGAATTCCTCTCTACAAGGACCCGGCCAATTTTGTCAGTGGTTATACACGAGCTGCTCCGCGTGGCACATCTTGAAAAGTTTAGCTTACACTTTTTATTTTATTTTTGCAGCTAAACGATTCACTATCCTTTTACTATTTTTTATCTTTGTTCCTTGGTTAATCATTGCTCTTTGTTGCTTTTATGCCAGTGTAGTCTAGAAAACAATCAGTGAATTTTTACACAGAAGCAAAAGAGCTAAAATAGCATTTCATACAGAAGCCATTTAAACAAATTTTCAAAGGGTGATTACTTCTAATTTCTCTTTAGATCACCAATACTTTTACAAGTGGAGAAGTGATGAGAATAAAACGAATCATAAACTTTTATAATCTTGATGTACCACTAAATTCTCAGAACTCACATTAGAAAAAATGTATGGTGACCTGTAAGGAGAATGACAATTTTGCTCTTATGACTGAAAAGGTTTATCGAGCGGGACTTGGGTTCTTTTTCTTCACAGTGTTACGTGGTTATCTTGAGAGAAGACGTTACTTGCGCATGCGTCGTTTGAAACACAAGAGCGCGACCACAATCCAAGCAGGTAATGATAGTTTGGCAAAAAACCTTAATTTTTTTGCTACTAGTTTCGAGCGCGCGAGAGAGCGGTGGGGAAGCATTGCGGGAAAGAGAGAGAGTGGTGGGAAAGCGGCTGCAATTCTCGTCTTTCCCCAGAGCCACTCCCTTTCTTTTGGGTTTTTCAAATCCCCCGTGGTTAATACTTTGCTTGCGATCTCGACGAACTCACAACAAATGGAGGGTGTGTGGACAGACTAAATGGATCAATGTTATGGTGTACTTAAAGGCTGTTTCAGATCAAATACTCCTGTAGCGTAGCGATAAGCGGTAAGAACAACTTTGATTCTCAGTGGGCTTACTGTAGTGTAGTAAGGGTGCTGCTTGCTAGCAGAATGTTCGATTTTGGACGCTTTTTCATTAATAAAGTTGTAGTTGAACTTTGCAGTCAAACTTGGCGTGGTGAATCTGTTGGAAATCGTGTAAAATCCCAAATCTTGTGATTTTATTGTTTTGCAGTAAAGTATCGTTATCTCCTCTCGCATGCCATTTGCTTTTACCTTTCAATAAACTAGAAGAAGTCCCGTGCCTGGCTAGCCTCCTACGCAGACATTCTTTGGGCTCGTCACGCAATCTTCGTGGGGGAGGAAGATTGCGTGACGAGCCCAAAGAATGTCTGCGTAGGAGGCTAGTGCCTGGCTAGAAATGTCGAAAAAAACTACAATGTTGTTAAAAGCTTAGTCAAGTCTTTGGGACAATTAACTTGTTTTCCTCAAACCATTTTGTCTTCTGTCACAGCTTATCGTGGTTACCGTGTAAGAAGAAATATGGCAGCCATTATAAGGAGACAGAGGAGAGCGAAAGAGAAGCAAAGTAAGTCATCACATTTCTCGATGTCACGGCAAAGCATTTCATCCAAAATGGCTCCCGCATGGAAGGGCTTAACTCAGCCTCTGGGAAAACGTACTTATGGCTTGTCACGCAAACGTTCTTATGGGTTATCACGCAAACGTTCGTATGGCTTGTCACCCAAACGTTCTTATGGCTTGTCACGCAACATTCTTATGGGACCGTTAAGCACTTCTCCCCATTGTGACAAGCGCAACGTGTAGTTTGTGATAATACCAAATTAACAGAAATTACTATTTTACCGCACGGAACAGAGGGTTGGGAACGGGTTCAAGGTGCGCAGTGTTCAGCGGGATCAGAGTTTGAAATTAGTTCTCATTAGCGGGGTAAGGCATTGTACGGTCAACCTTCAAGGTGTACAGTCGTCAAGTTCCTTTTTCCTGGTGATGTATGAATGTTACTTTCTGATTCCAGGTGTATATTTATTTAGTGCTGTCATTTTACTAAGTCGCTGTAATTTAGGATGCCCTAAAACCCCAAGAGCGACACTATTGGTCTGCCTTGGTCGGGACACACGTTCCCCTATTTTTATACCTGCTGGTTTTCAGGAATTTTCGTGTCCGTCTTTGGTGCACTTAGACAGGCTGATTAAAGAGGCTGTAGAGAGGGCCTGGAGCTGAAGTTTTGCTAAGTTAGTGCTTAGTTTCGTTTGCTTGCCCCAGTTCGTCCTGCATGATCTCGCTGTTGAATCACTCTGCTATCTGGAGTCTATTATGCGGATTCTGCGAGTCATTGCATGGTTGTTGTTTTGTTTTTAACAGGGGCCAAAGTAAGGGCAGCAGTTCAAATCCAGTCCAGTAAGTAATATTGCGGTGAAACATCAGGACTTTTTGTTGAAATTTGTTACAATCTGACTAGTTTACCGGCTGTTACTTCAACACAGGCACGCAATTTTAATAAAAATACCGGCTCTGTCAGAATTTCGTTTCTTTCTTTTTTTTTTTGCAATAATTCAGATTCCTCTGACAGGCAAGAAACAGGTCAGGCATTATTTTAATCCATTGCCTGTAAGAGGAATTTGAATTTGTTGCACAAAAAAGAAAGAAAGGAACGAGATTCTGACAGAGCCGGTATTTTTATTAAAATTGCTTGGCCTGTGTTTCCTTTCTATTTTCAGGTTATCGTGGTTACAAAGATCGCAAAGATGTTTCCAAACTCAAAGCGATAGCAGCAAAACAGGAAACCAAAAGGATTTACTTTTTGCAGCAGGTAAGAATCTTGATAAACAACGTGTTTCAAAACGCTTCCTGTAGCAAGCTGGAGTCACGTTTTTGGTGAATAACTCTTTTTTAACTTCTATTGGGACAGTTGACAGTCAATGTAATCTGCTATTGAGAAATATTCCGTTTGTTTTCCAAATTTTTTCTTAGTATGGCGATAACCATAAGCTATTCTAGAACAAAGCAGTTACGGTTATTTTGTGGTTTTGATAAAGTGGGACACTAGTGTTAACGATTTTCAACTAACAATTGGCCGTGTAGAATAATGGAGCACAAACGACACTGGGGTCAAACAAATTTGCTTTGAAAATTCTGCAAAATCGCTCTTGATTTTATCACAGTAGTAGTAAATATGACTATATTTTCATTATTCTTTTCAGGTTGAGGATTCGTCAGACGTGTTGCTGAGAGCTCAGAAGGGACACAAAAATGTACGACAATTTATTCGGTATTTCGTTTTACTGCTAGATCGCGTTGAAGCTACATGTACCACCTCTGGGCCAAGAAAATGTTGGGGACGGACCATTATTAGGCAAAAAAACGAGCAAGCTAGTGCTTTTTACTATCCGGTCCTGTATTGGACTTTAAAAAGCATTGCACTGTAAGCTATTGGCCAACAAAAAAAGTTCTAAAGGTGAGGAAAAAAATCTTATCCCCGAAGATTGCATAATCTCCCACCCTCAAAAAGGTGTGGTGCATCCCTAACAACCTTCTTATGATATCAAAAGACCATTCGAAAACGTTGCCATGATACCGATGTTGTCGCCTTAGTGGGGGCGAAGAAAAGGCGGGGTGTCACCTTATTTGTGATCTACAGCTAGTCTCTCAACAGAAAACAGGCAGACCTAATGAGAGCAACACATCTGATCATGTAATGGAGAGACATGGGGCTTTGCATGTAAGATTAACCACCAGGGCCGGGTTGTTCGAAAGCCGGTTAACGTTAACCAAGGGTTAAATGTTAACTGAAGCATTACGTTTTCTTATTTAGAAATGTTTTTCACCTCTAATGTTTGGTGTAGGTTGAGATTACAACAGCTCAAAACTGAAGGGCGAGCAATATAAACAGAACACCTCAGCAAAAAATTTCAAAACTGAAATCAAAATTCTCGCTAACCCTGGGTTAGCTTAATCGGGCTTTGAACAACCCGGCCCAGTACTATTACTATGAAGTTAGTTCTTAACAAGCTTTCGTTGGGTTCTGATTGCAGGTGGATCTCAAAAAAGGCGCTATCGTGATCAAAGGTTTGTTTAGCCTGCGTAGCTGGCGGTTTTGTATGCGCACGAAGCAAACGGTTTTGGCGGCGGAGCCGCTAATCGAGAGCGGCGAATCCGTGAAAAAATATCAGAGTCCTCCTCCACATTCTAGAGGCCCCGCCACCAAAAACTTTATTCCGCGCGCCTACAATAACGCAAGATATGCAGGCTAAGGTTTGTTCGCCAATAGAGCTTTTGCACGGCAGCCACGTTGCATAGCAAAAACAATAGATTCTTTTTCCTATGGGAAAAAAATTCTTTCTTATGCAAAATGTTTTCATTGTTCCTGTCATGCAACATGGCTGCCGTGTAAAACCTCTATATGGTTTAAATTCTTCAGTCGTGTACGTAGAGGCTGCTGACCAGTAGAGTCACAGCTTCTCAAAAAGCGCCTGTTTTAGCGCGTGCTGACAAAGCTCAATGACCTCAATGGTCGTAAGCGCTGTCCAAACAGGAAATGTTTGACAACCAAACATGTTGATGTTGTACTGAGTGGCCAGACGGCTTCAAGAACGTTTGAACGGACAAAATGTTCTACAACGTTTGATCAAATGTTCGCCGTCGTTCAAATATTATTGAACATGATCCAACGCGATCAAACAAAGTATCCAAACGGGAAAATGTTTGGTCGCCAAGCAATGTTCGGTCGTTTTTTTTTGTTTGTTTTTTCGTCTCGTTTTTTTTACATTGGAATTTCACACCTTACTTACAGAACTTACATTTCTTATTCATTGTGTTTGATTGCCAAACATTTTCCATTTAAACAGTGCTTTATACATTTTCCAGAGCGGCGAGAACCGACAAAATTTCATTTTGTACTCCTTGATACTGTGGAATCAAGGGTCTTGTATGGTTTTCGCAGTTTTTTTTTGTTGTTTAATAACATTTTTCGTATCTGCAGAAGGAAGACGTAAAGATCCTGAAGAGTTTTGGCCAACCTCAATAGTAGATCGTTTAAAAATCGATCATGAAGAAGCGCTGGCCTCACAGCAAGAGACACAGATGATCTTCTTTATACAACAGGTAGCAAAAAATAGCAAAAAAAAAGTACAACCGTAGGTTGATTTAGGCTGGTCACGCAATATTCCATACTTTTTAGGCTCGTCACGCCATTCTTTACTTGATTGTTTTGTAATCGTCACGCAAGCTTCTCTTTGTATGTAGGAAAGATTGCGTTACAAGTGAGAATTCGTCACGCCATAGAACAGCTAGCCATTCTGTCTTTTTCAACCGTTTATTTCTTCTCGTACTTAAGACCACTTTTGTGATCCTTAACTTTTTCAATGCTGTTAAGGTAAATGCGTCCTGGAATAACCTGTTAGAGCGCACCAAAGCACAAAGACATTACAACTCCGAGCCACCGCCCAGTCCACCGGTAGGTTTTCTTGATATCAAGCGATAAACAGAAGAACTTTATTTTGCTTTTAATAATTCCTTTTATTTTGATTTTGGATTTAGATTTTTTTTTTTCAAACTGACTACGCATCTTTTTGATGATTTCAAACGATTTTGCTGCATCGTATTCTCTTCGCCATTGCTTTTACCTTGAACCTGTCACCTGATTTATTTCGCTTGAAGACTAAATTTGAATTGAAAAAAGTATTTTCTCTCCCCCTCTCCCATACATCCCTTCACAATCACTGTAATTTGTTTGAATGAGTATTTTACACTCATCTTGCACCTGAATATTGTGGAGTTTCTTAAGAAAACCACGAAGGCAACGGCAGCGGCAACGTCGCTAAACCAAAGCTTTAATGAGTAGAACAATGGCTGTGCACGTGCGTTGTAAATCTTTGTACATTTCTCTGCCGTCTTCTGTGAACCCGGCAACAACGTAAAATGACCAAATTTTTGGTAACTACTTCGTGTAGGCACTGCTTGCCATATTTGGTAACTACCCGGACCATTACGTGAATGCATACACCAAGTAGTTACCAAATTTTGCGATGCGTGGCGAACGTGAACCTTGATGAATAATTTTTTAACATATATATTTCGAAATTTATGCTGTGTTCCTTATTCAGATTTGAGTTTTGACAAAGAAAAACAAACAAAGTGAGTTAAGAGTATCCCGAGATTCGTAGGTAAAATATAAAGTCATCTTTTAATCGACATTGTCTTCGGCGTATGATCATGTTTAGACTCCGCCGAGACCGCTCAGAGCACAAGTACTTCCTAAGGGAACTCCGCAAAGTGGACGACCCCACGACAGAGCCACTGCTAGTAATGTCCCAAGAGGGCCACAACGGAGGAGCTTTGAAGTGCGACCAAGTAAGTTACGGTTTATTAAAGAGTTTAGGTAGAAATAGTTTTTTTTTAAAGATTAAAATGAAAACGAAAGAGCTAGAGACGGAGAGTAGAACAGAATGTGTAAACTAAATATTCTTAATAAGAACTGTAGCGAGAATAAAAATCAAGCTTGGGTAGTTTGTGTGAGAGCGCGTTTTAAGCTGGGATTAAATCATTGCTGAATCCAGCAAGTTAGTGTTTGGTTGGACATATCCACTAACAATGGATGAAGGAATAACAACAGTGGGATAATTTATTGTCGCCTGATTTTCTGACTTGTATTTTCTGCAGGAGAACTTGTGTTAGCGGAGATGCATAGCAAAGATTCGTCACGAAGCACCCGTAGTTACAGGTTTGTACAATGAGTTCACTAACAAGGCCGACCTGTCTCTTAAGGCTTGTCACCAGTATGCTTTCTGAATCGACATAAGGGATGGACCGTTAGTATTTTTGAGGGGGAGGGGGTGGGAAATTTCCAAGAAATTTTCTTGCACAGCAAAGACTGCTGAAGAAAAAATCTTTCAAGGAAAGCCGTTGGGGAAAAATCGATGAAGCAAGTGTTTTTTGCTACTCAGGTCCTGTGTTTGACTTTCAAATACAATTCTCGCACAAGCGTTTGCTCACAAAAAACAATCATTCATGCCCGAGGAAATTGCAAAACCCCTGCCCCCCTCTTGCCTCTCCAAAAAAATAATAGTCCGTCCCTAACCACTATGCCTTAAATGGAATTGGTTGCGCAAACAACTTTTGAGACCCTGATACCTTCATTAACGAAAGAACCCACCACTTCGTCCTCTTTTGGTATGTTCAAGGAATATATACTCTAAAAATACTGAAACTGCAGTCAGGGATGGACATCAGAGTAAATTTGTGCTTGACACTGACTTATTTAACGTTTGAAACGACGTTAATAAACTTCAAAGACGTTTCGACCGAACAAGGCCGAAGTTGTTCGGTCGAAACGTCTTTGAAGTTTATTAACGTCGTTTCAAACGTTAAATAAGTCAGTGTCAAGCACAAATTTTAACTCTAATATATACTCTTTTATTATCCCACTACACTTCGCAAAGTACAAATAACGCTTAAGACGAGTACAAATATCACGCGGTAGTTGTACTCCAGAGGACCGGTTAGACAGGTTTCCTGCCGTTGACCAATCGGTTAGCTGGATTTCCCGCGCCAATTTTGTTCCGCTTCGCATACTTCTATCACGCATTCCCTGTAAATAAATATTCACGAAATTCGCTTGCACGAACATTACAATTTGGCGTGTTGGGTAATAAGCTAATTTTCAGGTCTTTGTTTCATTCTTCAGGAAAGAGATCTGGTCTGCAGGAGACGAAACGTACTTTAAACATTTCGCGGTGAGTTTTGCTGCCGTCATTTTAATGAATGTGGTGTTACCTCGTATTGTAGATAACTGTGTCAGATAACTGAATTTATTTGAAAAAGTTGTTCAACCATAATTTGGTTGACAGCGTTCGTACAGGTCATGGAAAACCTGGAAAGTCATGGAATTTTACAATTTCATTTTCCAGGCCTGGAAAGTCCTGAAATTTAGGTGTAGGTCATGGAAAGTCATGGAAAGTCATGGAAAATCAGTATGTTTTCTATGAATGAAAGGCATTAAGATCCAAAGTTGAAAAATTAATTGGCAAGTCCAAAAATCAAATGTAATTTCAGCTGAATAAATGATTCTTTTGACACTACTGCCGGAGGGAAATAGCTTAACTTAGGTCATGGAATATTTCAAAAAGTCATGAAAAAAGTCATGGAAAGTCATGGAATTTTGACAGGTCATAAGTGTACGAACCCTGGGTTGACTAAGATTGTCGCGTCAAACTGGCCAACTCTCTTCAATGGCCCAGGTTATTTTAGTCGTGACCTTAAAGTTAGGGTTTTCTTGAAACCTCTGTATAACGGATAGCCTTTCTGCCTCAGGATCGAGGTTGTAACTCTTCGAAACTGTACGTTATTAATAACATTGGAAGACGACGATGGAGGTCTCCTGCGGAAAAGAGAAAAGGGCACTGCATGTCGTTGTTAATACTCTCCAAAATTGAAATAAAAAAAAACCTAGAATTTGAAAATTTCATTTCAATGGTAGGTTTTGTGGAAAGTCAATCGCAGTTAGTCTAAAATGTAATTTTCGTTTGTCTTTTTAGGATGACAGGCTGAAAAAGGAATCTAAAGGTAAAACACGGTAATTTTAATACCTATATAAAGTGAGTTAAGTGCAAAATAATCGCCATTGATCAGGAGTACCCGATACTCTCAGAATTTGAAGAAAATGGACATCATCTTCCTTACGAACGTGTACAGTACAAGCTTTTGTTTTGTTGCAGATCAAGAGCGCCGTGTCCGAAATATGCTGTCTATTGTTGTAGGAAAACCGACCCAGACTGACACTGTTGAACGGACAGAAAGTCTTCCAAAAGAAACAGCCAAACCAACCCCTGTAGTTGCAAAGGCCAGGTATTATTTGAAATGTCTTTTTATTATTATGCTTTGTTATATGGCTCTGTCTCACAAGGACTGGGAACTACCAAATTCACGAATTTGATTGGCTAAAATGGATATTGACCGCGGTCTAGATTTTCCCATCTAGACCGGCTGCTAGACCAGTTATGCTTTGAAGCGAAAAAGTTGCGAACTAAAATGCAAAATCATTGACTGTTTTCATCTAAGACTAGAAGTAATCAAAGGTTATGAGTGCGTTCGTGTAAAGGTGTGTTTTTTTTCCCATCCCTCATGCCTACCAGTATTAAAGTCATGGTGACATAAAAGCGTGACAGAAAATCGGCGTTACATCCGGCCTGTCCCCCACTCGACTGTACGCTAGC
>JAHPZR010030860.1:55000-65000 GCA_019787425.1 Platygyra sinensis
CTTGTGAATTTGTCTCGGCTTACTGTAAGTAGATCTGACTTGAAAGTCATGAGTCGTTTTATAATACAGTCGAACTTCCTTGGTCATAAGAATATGGTAACTGCAAAAACTTGCCGGCATGCGCCAATGTCGATGTAATGTTTTATTCACCTAAAAAGTCAATTTCAAGAAAAAAATTCCGGTTCTTCCCAATACAGAAATATCCGTTTCTTGTGCTATCCAGGAACACGATAATATACGTATTACAACACCTCATTATCCAGTATTTCTATTATCTGTCAAGTGGTCGCTTACGGGAGTTTGAAACAAAAGAAAATTTCAAACTTGTAGTTCTAAAAGTAGTCGCAGTCGCTTACGAAGAGGTTGTCGCTTACAAGGGATTCCAAAAAACACGTATAGTGATTTGACTTGGAAACGTTTGGTACTTTGGAAAACTGCTCGCTGAAGAGAGGTAGTCGCAGTCGGAGGTTTGACTTTAGATGTGGTACATAGGCCACTCTTAAAAGAACCGTTTGCAATACGTGCTCCACCTCGACTTCCGACGAGATAGTAGGGAGTTTTAGCAATAGGGAGTTTTAGCAATGACTACGGCGACGGCAGGGACGAAGCCTTGTGAAAAATTTATTTTTATTTTACCATTGAATGTCGCTGCTCTGTAAATCTGTTCAGTAGGACTATCGGTCTAAAAACTTGCTCAGGCTAAACATGCATCGATAGCGTTTAATTCGAAACAAAGATACAAAAAATTCGCCGTTGCGGTTCACGTTCTTAAAAACACGTGGAAGTTACTAATTTCACGTTGTTGTTTTGTAGAGGACGGCAAAGAAATGTACCAAGATTCAAAACGCACGTGCACAGCTATTGTTCTTCTCATTAGACCTTTTGTTTGATGGCGTTCCCGTTGCCGTCGCGGTCGTGGTTTGCTAAAACTCCCTAATGACGACGGCGACGGCGGGGACGGCGCCTTGCGAAAAATGAATTTATATTTTGCCTTTGAATGTCGCAACTTTGTAAATCTGTACAGGCACGCCTATCGGTCTAAAAACTTGCTCAGGCTAAACATGAACCGACAGCGTTCAGTTCCAAAAGAAGATACGAAAAATTAACCATTGGGGTTCGCGTTTTCCAAAATACGTAAAACTTGGTCATTTCACGTTGTTGTTTCGCAGAGGACGGCAAAGAAATGTACAGAGATTCAAAACGCACGTGCATAGCTATTGTTTTGCTCATTAAACCTTTTGTCTGGTGACGCTCTCGTCGCCGTCGCCGTCGTGGTTTGCTAAAACTCCCTAGTGTTGCCTGTTCACTACGACACAGCGTATGCATGACGGTAGTGAGAAAGTCCACAATAAAGTTTAACTTTTTTTATTTGGTAATAAAGCTCAGTGGCGTAATAACGTTTTTCATCTTCAGCTTGTGTTTTTGTTTTTGTCAAGTGAGAACGTTCTGCTTTTCGTGAGTTGGCAATCAATCTTGTTTTGTGCATACCCACGTGCTTATACTAGTGATGTGGGTGTCCTCGCTACCGTATGCCTGTGCTTATGTTCGTGCTTATGTCGTAGCGGTCTTTGTGGTTCTACAATTTCAGCATCAAGGATATGTTGTCAAACTGATAAAACTGACCCGTTCCAAGTCACTGCACAATAAGCTATACCAGAAGCGTATCACCTGTACGCCTCGAAACATCTGATGGGCGATTTTATATGATATCGGGGCGTTATATTGAACCATTAGAGGCGAAATTCGATATGAACTTTATGGTTCCCATTATTAATAGCCTATATGCCCGGGTATATCAAATTTATTCTGTTCATTGGCTTTGAGTGTGCGATACTGTAGCCAGGAGACTGAATTTAGTTTTACTTTCAAGCTTGTAATAGATCTGTTTGCAGAATCTTTAAATTCATGAACAGAAAATGTGGGAGCTTAAATTCAACCTTTTAGAATTGTTCCAAATATATTTTCCCTTTCCGCTAAAAAAAGAAACAACAAAAACAAAACAAGAAATGAATAAATAAGAAAAGCTTTTGTTAGATAGCTGGTTGAGTTATACTCAAACTTTGAGGTCGCTTTACCGTAGCAACTACTTTTTGTATCTCATTTTACTTGCAGGAAAAATTTTGATTTAAAGCCCTCCGTCAAAATGTAGTATTGAGGTTTTTTTTAGGTGAAATACTTGTGTGCGAACTCCCACATTTAAGATTTTATTGCGCAAGATGGGGTTCAAGTCTAAAGATGACACCGTAGTGTAAAAACATTAAGATAAGAATTTTCGATCAGCATCATCATGTGGTATCGTTATTATTCCGTTCGTCTTTAGATATAAATGTAGCAAAGTATTTCTGGTATCCTTTTACTCGCGCCAAGTCCCCGCGACTAAACTAAGACAGGCGGCCCTGGGACTCAAGTAGTGAATCTAGGAAGCGTGGCTTCTCCTTCCAAACCTTTGCTTCATGTCGTGTCTGCATTACCAGAAATGTAAAAAAATATGTGCCCCAGATATAAATCTTCTGCTAATGGAACAAACTGGCGAGAAATTCGCTTACTTATTCACGAGCCAGAAACAGCAAGCGACCTCAAAATGTAGCAAGCGTTGTCTTTGACATCCTCGGTATGTACACATAATATGAAGTTTAAGCTTATGTTTTATACTGTTGATTGCTTACTTTGAGACATTTTATATTTAGCCAAAGCAAATCGATAAACTAATGAATAATGGACTAGACCTTATTTTGGTACATGCACTTCTCATTGGTCTGTGTTAAACTTCAAGCTTGAGTGAAGCTTTCATTCCCCTCCCCCCTCCCCTCCCCTCCCCCTCCCCTCCCCCTGCACTTCCAAGACCAGATGAGGCTATTAAAAAGGTAATTTTGTTTGTGTATAACGGAGTTACCAACTGTACATGACAGCTACAAGTACTGTATAAGAATTGACAAAGGGAATAACACTTGATTGACCATGACATCATTTATCTTGGTGTGGAGATACCAGGACACCTGTATCACTTTGCTAACCTTATCTTGATGTATGCGTTCAAATGAATGTTGTCCTTCAGTAACATATTAGATGTTCTAGGTGTCTTTTTAGTGGGGATTAATGTACTGTGTTTGGTGAGGTCATGTCACTGATGCCAGGGATCAGCAAAAGCTTGGACAGTTGACTTGGCTAAATACAGTAGTCTGAGGCCTCATTCAAAAGAACACTAGATTTTATGATGTGTTGAGAAGGTTGAATGATGAGCTTATTTACCTGGAGAATGCAATGTGTCATGCGTTGTGGGAAAGGTGCACTAAATAAAACTTCCATTCAGTTTATCACTTTTATTAAAACAGTGTTTCTAATACCATTTTCAATGTTGCGTGTATTAACTGCTACTCAACAGTAAACAGCAGCTGATGTGTCTTTCACTGAAATATTTTCATTTCTTATCAGGCCCCAAACAAGAAGCAAACAGCAGCAAAGGAGAATGAAGATCAAATATGGAGGAGTCAGATACAGCTAGATTAGGTCAGTTTATATTTCTGCTATTTACAATGGTGTTTGCATGTGCGACTAAATATATGTGTACAATACAATATGTATTATTGTTACTTATTAGTTGTTTTTCCATCAGTTAAGTTTACAACACTTAAGTATAAAAACAGTACAGAATCTTAAGAAACTCAACAATTAATATGTTTGTATCTCTTATCAGGACAAACAAGAAATACAAACACCAAAAGACTAGTGGAGGAAATGAAACACATTAGACATGGCAGGTTAGTCAAAGTTTTTGTTTGTCTGTAGTCAGTAGACTAGTGTATAACTACAACATTCATTAATATATAGGATGGAATTCAGAAATTTGTTCAAATGACACTTGTCGGTGTCCGGATTATTTGGAACATCCATGCCTTTTTTGATACAACAAAGAGTTCTTTAGGATTTTTTTGCAAGGATTTGTCAACTTAAAGTGGTGCTTCTTCTCACTACAAGCACTTGATATGTAGATCTAGTCAATTGTTAAAAATTTCTTGTTTCTCCTGAGGTTAAAAAAATTGCTCAAACTGAGCAGGCCTTGAAATGCCCAGGCTCAAAGTGATCATATATATTCTTACCACTTATTGCACAATCCTATTGGATCAATATCAGTATCTGGGCAACTGCGCACCTACCCCTCCCCTAACCCAACATGTTATAAGAAGTTAATAAGTTAGTGTTACTGTTGGGTTAGGGAAGGGGTAGGTGTGCAGTTTCCCAGATACTGATATTGATCCATTATGTTTTGTAGGTGTGCGGTTTAAAAATTTGCTTTCTGTACAATGTTTCCTAGTTATTGATCTTGTTTCATTCCCATCACTTTTGGTCTTGATAAAGTATTGAAATTGTTTGGAGAAAAATATTGACTACTGAAAGATTATTCTAAATGTTTACTCACACATCGTGCTTTGATTTCAACGTACTTACTGGCAAGTTCTGCAGGATGATTGCAAAGTTTAACATGTAACTGACAACACCTGTTTTGATTTCAAAATTATTGTTCTTGAAATATGACACATGATTCCATATTTTAACTGACAAATCATGTTTTGATCTCAACATCCATACCGGCAAATGACAGATTTGCATGATTACAAATTTTAACTGACAAATCAAGCCTTCATCTCAACATCCCAGTTGACAACTGACAGAAGATTCAAAATTTTATCTGACAAGTCATGTTTTGATTTCAACCCCCATACTGACATACTGACCCCCATGTTCTTACTGACAGCTGACAGATGGTTCCAAATTCTTTTTTGACACCTACCTGTATTTACCACTGAGAGATGGATTAAAATTCTAAGTGACCATTAATGAATTGATGTCAGTTTTTCATACATCTGTCCTGTTATTGATCATAAATTTTGTCATGATATTGTCAGTGGCTGTGCATCCACAAGATGAATGTTGTGGAAAACTTCATTGACAATAACAAGACAGATGCAGAAAAACTGACATCAATTTGTTTTTTACAATAACCAGTTGTCAAATTATTGATGCATCACATAAATTAGAAATCCATGCCTCTGTCCACATGTCGACAATGAAAATTAGCCAATGAGCATGCAAGAATTTCTGCAGCTATCATTTATTAGATTCATATCTTACTGACAACTAACAGATTACTGCAAGTTTGAAAATGACTCTTTAGAATTGCATTGCATATCCCGATTGTGTGCAATTTACACATCATTAGTGCAAGGCACATGCTTATGTGCACAACATCAATAGATTCACTTCGAGCTAAGCTCAACGGCAAAATAAAATAGTTGTTTTTCTCAAATGAGCATGGTGACCTATATTCTCTTAGTCTATTACATAGTTTGCTGTAGAAGTTATCCTATTGTAAGTTGTTGTTTGGAAGGAAAAAAAGATACAGCAAAAGCTGAACACACACAAAACTGTTACTCAAGGATGCAAATTATCACCTTGAAAACAAGGACTCGAGAAACGTTTTTAGTACGTATCATTTAAAACTGTGAGACCGTTCTGCAAACCATATAGTACTTGAGACTTTGTTCATATCAAGAGGTTTTTTTTTAGTTTTCCTTAAAAAAAGTTTCCTTCCAGCTACCACAAAATACAACTTGAACCAACAGAATAACGCATGGGATTAGACATAAATGAGGTAAGATTGGCCCATCATATCTCTTTCGCAAGCATGGTAAGCTTTCTTTTTCATTCTATTTCTTTGAAACAGTTCTTGGTTGGGAATATTCAGGGAAAGTTTTAAAAAAATCATTCAACAACTTTTATTTCTGAGGAATCACCTTAAATTAAAATATACAGTTCATCTTTACTCTCAATATGTTTTCTCTCAATCTGTTTTCCAATAACTTACAGATATCTCCAAATAATTGTAACTGACAAATCATGTTTTCATGTGAGCGTTCTCAGTATTGACAATAATTATTGTTCAGTTGATAATTACTATCAATTGCTATCATGCTATCCCGGCATCCTGCTTACCATCTTAAGACTGACCGTAAAATCTTAAATGAAAAATAACAACAATTACCAACCTAAACATGTCTGTTGTAACCTCTGATGGAACACTGAAATCAGGGGAAAAGCAGAGCTTTCTTTGCATATTCCTAAATGAGAAAATAAGCTTATTCGCTGAAAGGCTTTTTTTGTATTTTCATTGAAATAGAAACTGGTTGTCAAATTTTAGCTGAACTGTGTAATTCCTTTAAACAATAAGAACTAGAAAGACAGGGGTATTCTCGTGACGCGTGAATAGCTGATTATATTTTACGTGAAACGTGAATTCAGGAAATTATTCCTCATGACTCGTGACTTGAAGGTTCTGCGTCACACGTGAAAAACTGAATAGGCCATATTCGTATTCTCAGTATTGGACTGGAACTAGCTTGTAATGGAGGCTCATGCGGGGGAATATCATTAAAAAGAGTTGAATGTAATTTGTATTTGAAAAGACTCCCCCGCATCAGCCTCACTTGCAAGCTAGTTCCAGTCCGATACCGGGAATACGAATATGGCCTATTATTAACCGACATTTGTGATTTTACCGCTCTATTCTACGTGAATTTAAGACGCAAATCCTCCGAAAGGTTAGAGTCGTTACTTGGATATGTGATTTACAATATGGAGCCTTGACTTAGTCAGTCGCGATTTTGCCTTCTTCAAACACTGTTTCTAGTGTAAGAACAGGTTATTAAAAAGAGTATCTTGCTAATTTTCGTGATTCGGGAAAAAGAAATTTTTCTATCCGTGATCCTCTATTTTTTTCCGTTGTACGACCCTCTAGATACATCATGTTACATCTAGTTACATGTTACATCTAGTTACTGATTTTCGTTTTCAGATTAGAGGTAATGCTATCTTGTTTGGGACAGTATGAAGAAGGCTTCACTTAGTTGCAAATTAAGTACAAAATAACACAATACAAAGCTCAGCGTGATATACATCAAACATATTTTTTGCTTTCTTTCTTTCAGTATTTCTCAGTGACCAGACGATTGAGGGAAGATTAAGGCAAAGACAAGAGACTGGAGGCAATGCTAAGAAGTAGGGGCACTTAAGACAGACATACATGAAGTAGCAAGGGACTAAAGTAAGACTGATCTGACAGATTCTTTCCGCAAACCGAAAAATAGGATCTATAAGGTAGATTTTTTTTGTAGGCTTCAGCAACGTTTAGGATCGGCGATGTTTTCCTTACAATTAAATAGAACACGGGTTATGGCAACATTTTCTGAATTTTACTAATTCCCGAGCAAAAGTTACATATTTTGTACGGTCGTTAGTGTAGCGCAACTCCACTGTTGTTCAGTAGTTACTTACGTTTCTGTCATATGATTCACTGAGTTCTCGTATCTTGAGTTTCGAGAGTCGTTGAGTTTCCTTGAGAATTAAATTTTTGTAGTTAACCTTTCACTTTATAATCACAACTTTTTACTAGTTTTCTTTTATGGACCAAAATCTTGTTGTACAAAATTAATTTCTCTTGTTTATTAAAAGTTTTCTAAACATTGTCTTGGCTGCCTAAAATTACTCTTAAGGTTACCCATGTCAATTTTTAATTTTCCCGCCAAAAAACTTAGAAAAAATACGGGCGCCTAAAATACGCATGCGCCGTTTTTTTTTTTTTAATTGCTGTGTTTTTCTTACTCAAACCTTCTTGAAAGGTTTCAATTTTCCCGCCAAAAAACTTAAGGGAAAAACGGGCGCCTTAAATACGCATGCGCCGTTTTATTTTAAAAAAATGTTTTATATTGTATTACTACTCTTAACTTGTTTTATACAAAGTATATTTTATTCAGTCAATAAATGTAGTAAATACAACTCTCAAACGTGGTTCGTCTTGTTTCTTTAGTAACATCAAATAACCTAACTAATTAGATATTAATAACTCACAAGTATTCGTTAATAGGTTTATTGAAATTCAATTAAATTAATTACAAAGGTGTCATCAAAAACTCTGCCCTATATATACTAAGACTTTTGGCGGGAAAATTAGAAACAATTTGCACAGCGTTTCCCCTGACAACTTTTTCGGCAAAAATTTAAATGGGGTGCCGCCTTGTATTTTTCCCGCCAAAAAAATTCAACATATACCATCTTGAACACAAAGTCACGAAAAAATTTTCATTCCGATCATTAACTAAAATTAACTTTTTGAATTTAGTAGATATTTGTTTGTGTTCAACATGGTATAATCCGTGATGATATCGTGTTAAATAGTGAACCGTACAATGACTCGCAGCTATAAATTTAGTGACAAAATTAAGAGCAAGTTAAAATCTCAACAGCTCCAACGTTTCTACACAACATTGAAAGGTGAAAACAATTGTAAATCGAAACGTTTTAAGAAAATTTATATAGCTGGGTTACTTATGCCCAGCTACGTAAACTTTCTTAAGTACAGCGATTCATAAATGTCGCCACCTTCTCAATGTTGTGCAAATACGTCGCAGCTGTGGATATTGTAACTGGCTTGTCAGATTTCTAACTGCCCGTCATTAACGTGATATCATCATGCGTTATATTTAAGATAGCAAAAGCAAGCCATGAATTCGATTATTCCTACGAAGTAATGATGGTAAAGAAACCCGCGAAAACTTCAGGCTTGACCTAAAGTTTGAATAATTTTAGAACTTCCGTCACTTTTAGGCGAGATGAAAAAGCAAAACTCGACAAATTGGGGCAATTAAAAATAGGTTTTATGGCTTGCTTTGTTATCTTCTAGAAATTACTACCAGCGAGATGTTTGAGATAAATGTCTGGTTATCAAGCTTCAAAATTTTTCACTTTATACTTTGGCTAAAAACAATATCGTAATAGTGAATACTCGTAGAAAAAAATGTCTCTCAGTTGCGGACGAAACTGATATATTGTAGAACAATCAAACAATTTGAGCTTAATAATTTTGAAAAGCAACAAATCTATTCGCGAGTATTTTTTGTCAAAATGTTTAGCAGTCTAAATAGTAACTTTAATATTTCAGAATATTCAAACAATTGAAGCTACATTTCTCAAACTCAAAAAATCTGATAGTAAAAAAGGAAAGCCAAAACAATTTAAAAGTCAGACAATTTGACCTCAGTACAGTTTGGAAAGAGTTGCTTGATATCAGACATACCGGTAACTCATTACAACCTCGCTGAAAGTTAAGAAGATATATTTGGTTTCTGATTGACCTCTGCGCTTATTCCTCTTCCAAAATAAAATAATACAAACTGAACGCTTTTCCAATACAGAAATTTATAAAAGAATAACTGATAAATTAATCTAGTATATTCACGAGACGAAGATCAGTGTAGAAACCCAATATCCTCTTGTTGAATTATTTATTCCTAAGGTGGCTCTGCATGTCAATACGCATTTAAACGTCCAAAAATGTTCGGTTCGTCATTTTACAATCGCGCATAAAACAAAGAAAGCGTTAAACAATTTGTGATCATGTCAACAAATGTTACAAATGATCGAAAATTAACTTGGATTATGACAAAGCCTCTGCACAAATTTACGTTAAAATTTTCACGTGATATCATTGGCTTAGAAATTTTCCCATTGTCTTTCAGCCAATCATAATCTAGAATTACGATATGTAATTTGCACTGTGTTCCACTTTTTGCACTGGTGTTACACTTGAACTGCACAGCTCTCAGCCAATCAGAATGAAGTAATTTTTTTCATGTATATTATTATTTCAAACCAATCGTTAGCGATTCCTGGACTGATGATTTGAATGTCTCATAGTTTCCATGACGAAGAAAGAATCGATAGAAATTGTTTTGATAGTTACACTGAACACGTAAGGGGGAGAACCGTAACTACAAATCTGTTGCTAAGGAAATCTCAAAACCTCCTTTTTTTGGCTCCTGAAGTCCAGTGAACATCAAAGTTTACCGTGTTTGTTCGATTCACGTTTCCTTTAAATGTTTCGAACCACGCCCATATTTGGTATGTCACGTGACCACAATAGAAAATGTCTAAAAACTCGGACTGAGTG
>JAHPZR010030861.1:0-22922 GCA_019787425.1 Platygyra sinensis
TACAATGAGAGACCGTTTGAAGATGCATGGGAAGAACTTCCCTATAGAGGTGAAGATCTTATGCCAAGGAACAGACAGTGGTATGAAAACCAGGAGTGCACCAATGCACCAGATTGCAGAAATCAAGGTACAGTAAGGGTTATCAAGATCCAATTTCTCCTTGCAGTTTCACTATGTTGTGAAGCAGACAGGTTATGAGAATATTGAACATCATAAATAAGACGCTTTTTTCTGGATGTACAACCAAATGCCCAGATCTGATATTTTAACAGCATTAGTATCTCATGTGCTATTTTTCTATAGAGGGCAGTTGTAACAGTTTCCCTTCATTCGATATAGAGAGGCAGTGGCCAAGATGGGAGGCAGTCGCCCCAAAGAGCCCAAGTAGGAGGAATCCGTCTGACCCAGACTTCATCACGGACACACCCAGAGACGGCACATGGGTGGAGAACCAAAGATCCTGCAATGAGCGTAGAGAGTTCACTGGTAGAAGAGCTGCAGCCTTGCCAGATGAAAGACCACGGTCAGATGAGTGGTTAAGAAATACCCACAAACATTTTGAAGATAGAGGTCGCCATAGTGCTTCGCCTGTGAATGTACGTCCCAAGGCCTATGGTCACCGAGAGCCCCCTCTCTTGGACAGACTGTTAAAAGCTTCACCAGAAATAACTTCTTATTCTGCTCGTTCAAGGAGGGGTCGTAGCAGTATTTCGCCAGCCAGAAATAGACACTCCTCAGCGAACAGGGAAAGCAGTAGAAGCTTGTCTGCAGAAAGGAATTCTGATTTTAGACATCAAGGAACTTCACCTCGCAGCGAAAGATCAAGTCAGGTCTTCAATGAGCAGCGGTTGGAAGGAAGGAAAAGGGAGAGTCGAAGTTACTCCCCAAATCCAAATACCAAGGTGCCATTGTTAAGAGAAAGGAGTATCGAGGATGGAAATGGAAATGGTGGACGAAGAGGGACTGATCTGCGGCGTTTTCTGATGTTGCACCAACAAAGAAAACACTCTTCATTAAGAGAGAGAAGTAGAGAGAAGAGTACAAAGCATTCCGAAAGAGCTACAAAAACCTCTCCAGATAAACGCGATAAATCACCTGGTTACTACAGCTCGGCCGAGTCTTCCTCTTCCACTCAAGGGACAAACAGGAAACGGCATAAGTACGATGATGAAAAAAGACGAGATGACTATGAGACAACTAAAAGAAGTAAGGTTGCTTCTCGGTTATTGTTGATAGAAGAGAGTTGGAAGCATTCATATTTGTAGGTTACGAGCAGGTTAACATGTTTATCACTTCAAAATATTAGCACTGTAAATTGTTGTGATCTCTGCTGTCTAAGTGTCTAATGTATTTAGCACTGTTGTGCTAATTGGGGACATTGTAAATATAACATAAACTATTACGAATCCCAACTGGTGGGAGGCTTACCAGTTGGCTATTTACACAACGCGGTCGAGGATTTGAACTCCGGGACTACTGAGAACAGATCCAGATAGTGTAGGATGGATGATTTGAACCAGGGACCTCCAGAATGCAAATAAAGCGTCCTTAACCACTCGACCACGCTGCCTCCTTCTTTAGTGACAATTCATTTTGAACCCGTCCTCGATAGAGCGAATGTATCAGTAAAAGTAAACAACTGAGCAAACAATATTATAAAATAATACTTTTAAATAATATACATCATTGGCACAGGTAAACTTAAAAGACACCAAAAGTTTCGCAGCAGTAAAGTCCATGTTTTCTCGTTTCTTTGCAATTATTCCTTTACAGCAAGAAAAACCAGCCTGAATCACTCTGATGATGCCTCAACGTATTCTGACCAAGAAAACGGAAACAGGGATTCCACCAGGAAGAACAGGCAAAAAACAAGTGAAAGTAGGGTTAAGCGAGAGCCACCTCAGGAGAAGAAAAGAAAATCAGGACAGGTAAGTATCCTCCTTGTGCAGAGTCCCATGGAATAGTCCCCCATCGGCATAATTATCTGGAACACTTGAGACAAGGTTGAAATTTAGTTGGACAGTGATGCATGGCCATTCTCTCCCTCCTGAATGTTGCATCAGAAATGTTTGTTATGGTGCGAACAAGCAATAACGGATGGCAGGAAAAAAGCGTTTTCACCCACGTGCCCAGCCGCCATGTAAATTTACTGGGACAAAAGGTAGTGTTTTAATAAGAAAACTGTTCGACTCTCTCAGGATTGGTTCGGTACACCAACATGGCCACCTTTTGTTTGTTTTGTTTATCTTATCTTTGGAACATCACTCTGGGTATCGTGACGTCATGTGACCACGCTCTGTACAGTTTCTCAATACGCGAACTTTGCTGACGTCATTGTTTAAATTTTTTCGTTTTTGCGCAGTGAAGGTATCACGCTGGACACGATTTGACTAGTAACATTTAAAGAGCTTGTGCAACTTACTAGTTGGTGAAATATTTGGCTCTGGATATAGTATTCGAAAAGTAATTGCCTTTCCAGAACTGCAAATTGTCTGGGTGGAAAAAGCATGATAATGATAATGATAATGATAATGATAATAAAAGCATGATAATGAGATCAATTCTTTGTAAAAATTTTAAGTTTATAAACCAGCGTCGCGCAAAAAGTGTTCAATACATCGCGCTCAAATTCTTTGGGACGGTAAATCTTGCTGTGTCCTTTCAATATTCAGAGCTATTGTTTTTGTAACTCCATCAGAAACTGTATCGACTTCGCTAATGATGCAAATATTTTAAAGTGAGATTCTCCTATACATAGGTTTCTGCACGTAAGACAACCGTTTTGCACATTGTGTTTGGTGGAGAAGCGTTGAACAGCTTCATGACAACACATGTTGTCAAACACTGTGCCAGGCCTTATGATTAGGCCTATCACATTATTTGGCTACTGCTACGTGTATTAATTGTTTATACTGATAAAGTATGACAACCTAAGTTCTTGTATTTAAAACCACTTTTTCCAAATCTACTGACATTTGCTCTCGTGTTTTTGTTGTCCACAGCAAAGAGAGCATGTCATAGACTATTCGATCAAAAAGAGAGCAGATCGTCTTCTGAATGACGTAGCTGTCACTTTGACAGAGTGCAAGATACCATTGAGACGACCAGAACGTAAAGAAGTAGCTTCTATTGAAGGCAAATATAAATCGAGCAGTATTACTTCTGTCGCACTTAAAGGTGTCAAGTCTGTAGGTGAAAGTAGTCGCCTGGAGCATGCCAGGCCTGTAGCTACTGAGAATCTGCAATCGCCGAATACATTTGAGGTTGATCGGTGTACGAATGAAGTACCAGTTGAGACTGTAGGAGGGACACCTGAAGAAAACATCACTACCCCTGACAACAACGCCAGTCATCTAGCAGTTCCCTTCTGCGAAGGCAGTTCAGATCAGGACATGAGCGAGGTTGAAGAAGATTACAGCAGTGTTGACTTGTCGAAAGAGAATGTAGACTACGTTGAGAAAAACGCTTGGACTGAAGAAGTCTCAACAGAGAACCATGACTTTGTGGATGTAAAGAAAAACTGGACCTTTATTGCAGATAACTCAGAGAGGACCGACAGAGTGGAGGTTCATGAAAGTGATTTTGAAAGGTCGAGTAAAGAGGATTTCATAGCGAACGTTGAAGAAAACGCTATGCAAGACGATTGCACCAAGGACGAACCGAAGACCACAAATGAACCGGATGAAAAGCTGGTTCATAATTTTGATTTCGCATTATACCAGAGCCCTGTGACAGAAAATAATATCAGCACGGAAAATGACACATGCAATGAAATAATGTCAACCAATTTGCAGCATACTCACAAGGAAGAAAATGCACCTGAACTGGATTTAGCTCGAGAAGAGTGGCTGCCAGTGGATTTTGGTGTTCACGAAGAAAGCGAAAACCAGCTTGGAACAAGTAGCAATTCCTTAACTAAAGTTAGAAGGGGCAGTGATGGTAATGTCTGCCACAAGGACTTACAAAAGAGTGTACAACAAACGAGTTGCACTTGTCAAGAAGAGACTTCACCAGGGGCACACTTACCAAACAAAGTCTTTTGTTACCCTGTGGTATTAAACAACACAGAAAATGCTATGGTTGAGAGGGGCGAGGAAGATCATATTACGGAGAAAGGTAGTCCTGATGTTACAAAAACAGATCACAAAACCTCTGAATTAAGTAATGATGTACTTGGCGTCAGTCCTACAAGACCTGAAGTCCCACCCCCGGAAATAGATGTTTGCAGTATTGTACGCGATGCAGAGGCCTTGAAACAGGGAGGTTATAACACGGAGGAGTCGAGTAGTAAAAACAGTGGAATATTGGCAGCATGTGCCATGAAAAAAGTGCAAGTTGATGCTACCCACACAGAACAGGAGCTGGACGTCTCTGAGAGTGAATACCGTATTCATTGCCTAGGAGTTCATTTTAAGAAACAGGTCTGCAAAGTAGAATGCTGTGAGTTAAGTCCACAATATATCGAAGGCGACAGTGAGGTTAAGACTAAAGTTATAAGTGCAATGCTGTCAGTTAACGAATTGGAAGATGATGTGAGTTTCTTCAGATGCCAGGAAGTTACGTATACCAAAGAAGAAGTGTACATCCTTGAAGGTGCCAAGGTCACACAACGAGAGGTTTATGACAACAGAGATATTGATCACGTTTGTAATTCCAGAAGTGAGGAGTGCCAAGTAAAGTATGCAGATTTTGATGTCACTAACACAGAACAAGTCTGCGTCGCTGGTATCAATGACACACAACAAAACCTGTCAAATAAGGTAAGTGTTGGCGAGGATACCCCTGACAGAGAGGATACCAATATTGAGGATGTTGTGGTTGATGCCACTGACGTAGAGAAAGTACACTGTGCCGTGGAAAGTATCGTGCGTGGAGAGGAGAACAGTAATAACGTTTGGAACAGGAAAGACAAGAAACACAACTCTGAAAATGCTGGATTGAATACAGTTAATACAGAAAAGGTCTGTGATATGGAGAGTAATGATTTCACGAGTGGTTTTAACGACGCAGTACAAGAAAAAAAAAGATTAAATAAAGTTGGTGTTATCAAAGAAGAGCGGAAACATGATGAGATAGACCCTAAAGTGTATAACATGGTGGATGGTTGTGTCACGCAACAGGAAGTGTGTTGCTCCAACGATGGAAATCGGTCAGATAACACGAGAAAGGAGAAACACACTGAGATCAGTGGAGAAGTAAATGACACAGATACAGACCAGGAATGTTATCACGTGGATACGCATTCATATAACATGGCTGATGCCCAAGTAAACCAAGAGACTCGACGCATAACAAACAACACAACTGAGGAAGTAAGGTTAACATTCAGTAGCCAAGAGGTTCAGTTGAGCGAAATAGCATCAAAAGGCAAACCTGGTGATATTGGAACATGTTACTCGGGTTGGACAGGCTTAGAACCTTGCAACTCGAGTGCAACACAAGCTCAGTACTTAACGACTGATGTTGATGGTACTAAATCAAGGGCATCTACCTTTATTATCTGTAATGTCAATTCGCATGTGAAAGAACATCATTTGGTGACCGACGATTTTGAGCACGTCGATATGGAGATATCCTCGGAGGAGGATCCTCGAGATCACTCCATTGGGTCATCAGTCTGTGTCAACACCAGCACCAGCAGTATAGAAAATGATGGTTGCAAGCTTTATTCTCCCAGCAGCCCAACTTGGACAAGTGACGAACATCGTTCCCCACGCCCTAAAGACGATACGTCTCCGTATTCTCCAAGTCACCCGACAAACGCGAGTGAAGGAGATGTTGAAGTATGTATTACCCGTGAGGACGTGTCGTGCCAGGGTGGTAAACGTGGGACGAATGCATCTATTTGTGAAGAAGTATGTAAGAATAAATCAAGAAGCAGGGGTGCTGACGAGGAAGAAGAGGTTTTGCATTACAACCAAATAATAAAGGGTGATAGCATGAGTGATACAACCCCAAGGTCTTCCAGGTATTTTAGATCACCTAAATCTGGGGCTGTATTATTCCAAAGCGTTGCGCTAACCAAAGATTTCATTGATGGGAATTTGCCAACCAAGGACCTGATGAAGAATCGTATAGCAACAACCAGCGATGAAAACAGGAACAGTGTTGCCAAAGATAGTGAGGTTTGTTCAGATAGTTCTACGTCCGACGAAGGCGACAAACAAAATACAAAGCCTTTGTTAAGAAGCAAAAAGAGAGCGAAAAGTTTACCAGTGACTGTCTCCATGGATGCAAAACCTAAGGTAGTGTATGTGACCGCTGCCAAGACATACGACTTTTATACTAACAGAGGCACTCAACATAAACCCCGCATACTTTATGCAACCAACGATAAAAGTGCGGGACCTGTGAGGTCTTTATCTCTGGATACAGCGTTGGGAAAAGGTTGGCCTCTGTGCGAAAACCCCAACAATCGCCCAGTTAATTATGATCAGCAGTCAAAGTTTGTTGTTGAAACAATCTCGACTGTTGAAGTAGAGAAACGAAAGGATGGGAGAGATACTGATGGTCACGTGGAATCAATGTTTCCAGATGGTTCTTTCATTAGTGATGTTCCTTTGAAAACGACATTTGCAGCTCACGTTGATGATGATGACCTAGAGGTCGTGAAGTTTATAAGTACACCTAAGAGTGCAAGCTCTGAAGAAGGACCTGATAATTGCACCGACTCTGGTGTAACAAGCGGTGAATCTAGCGTTGGCAAAGAATCATTACTTTCCTCTTGTCATGCACATCAAGATACATTTCTATCGCGATCTCTTCCAAAAAGTGATGGGTTAATAGTTATACAGCCGCCATCGGCGTTGAGACAAAATTATGTCCCTAATGAACATTGTCTTAGCACAGACCAGATACCAACTCAGTTAACAGGGAGTGAGACTAACTGGAAAAGATCTAATGTCAGCAACAGGAGTGAGACTCCAGGGACAGCTGTTGCTGAGGATAGAGATTTTTGTTTTAGTGATCAGAAAACGTCCATGCCAAAGAGTTCTGTCCAGCCAGGAAATAAAGTTCTAGAAGTAGAAGATAAAAACGAAAACGATGCTCAAAGTGAATACTTGAGGGAAATTCAACAACTAGATTTACCCGCTCGTGGAAATGAACAAACGCCTTCCAATTCGACGTCTTGCTCTGCTAACAAGAGGACCCACCCCGATTCTACAGGAGAAGCATCTCGTCCTTATAAAGTACCACGTAAGCCGCTCAAGCTTATCATACCAACCACTGCACTGTTAAATCACGATATCAAAAGGACGTCTCAACCTGCCTACCGCGGGAAATATTTCAAGAAAACTAGCACGTCTACAGTTACTCAAGCAAGTGTGAATGTGGTTCCAGAGAGCAACTCTTTGAAGGTTTTGCAAGGTGATGTTTCAGCCATCAGTGAGTTCTCTGGTGACAAAGATACTGTGATGACAGAAAGACACACTTGCAGCGAAAATGTGGGGTTGGCGTGTGGTTTATTACCCACGGTAAGCGGTGCCCCTGCTATAACTGACTGTCCAACCGCAACTTGTGAAATCAGAAATACGTCACCATTTACAGTTGATAGTCCGCCGTGTAAAACGCCCAATGAAAATAACAATATCATAGAAAAGAAAGCAAATAGCTGCAGTGGAAAAGAAAGTGAGTGGATCGCTTTAAGGATGGAACGACTCAAGAAAAAGAAAGAAGAAATAGAGCAGGTAACCATGTTTCGAAAACTATGTCTAGTCCTTGCCCAGAAGTGTAGCAGCTGTCTTACGCTGCTATTGTTTTATCATTGTAGCAGCTGTTATTGTTTTAGGGCTAGGGGCATTGTTTCTGTTGTTTGTTCTGTTGAACTGTCAAAGGGTAGCAAGCCACTCATGTGAGACCTTACGATAGCTGCTATATGACCCTCCTTGTCAAGTGCTTGTTGTTATCACTTGGGTTATTATATCTCGAACTCGGTAATAATTCATCAAGTTAAAACCAAGAAAATCACAACCGTGAAGGAGGTTTGGATACGCGGTCTTAATTAGCATAGATTTTGACGATTTTACTTCTCCGTTTACTCTTTAGTTTTTGTTTCGATTGAGGAGATATATCAAACACTTGAGACAGTGTTTCATCGCTTATGCATGCAAACACCTAGAATTTCGTCAAAAATACTCCGTTGCGCGTCGTATTTTCAACTCTCTTCTCGGTGTTTGGATATCCGATGGAAACACTGTCTCTCTTGTTTGATATATTACATGGCAAACTGGAGCGGGGGTGGGAGGTTTAGGTGGGGCCTTACATGGGCATTATGGGCAATATTCTCAGAAATCGTTCTTGAGTTGAGAAACAAGAAACTGCAAGGGACTGTTTACGATAAACGCTGCCAACGTAGGATCTACAAAAGTTCTTATCACCCAAAAACAAACAAAACTGTGAAGACACTTATAAACTGCAAGGCTGATACTGCGCGAAAGATGTTTTGAGACACCAAACATAGCAAGAACCGATAAAGCAGGATCGCAACAGTGGACAGCTGTTTCGTCCTTGTTGGGACTCATCAGTAATGTGCAGCGAAGTTATGTAATGCCAACCAAAGAGCCAACGCACATAAATTGCAAAGTGACCCATTCAGTATATTAGGTTCCGTACTTTGGACCCACTCCCCGAAACACGCGTTGCCACAGCACGTGTTTCGAGGCGCAAGGAGACAAAGTTTCACGTTTGGTGTCTCAAAAAGCAAAAAATAAATGTGGCTGGACAAGGCCAGCCTAAACATTTGAACGCATGGCCAGTACCATGCTTTAAAAACGCAGCTTATCGGATCTGAAAAGAGCTACGGTCCGAAAATACATAAATGAGATGTTGGTTACATATGAAAAAAATATCATGTTTCAAATTTTCAAAGTGAGAAAACGCGGGTCCAGGTTAACGTGGTCCAAAAGCTGACTGGGTCCCTTTAATAAAGGACGTTCACGCTAATTGTTTTTGCGCATCTTTATTGCGCACGCAAATTCATACGCCACCATTCTAGTCCCCGGAAGTCCGCGATTCACGGACAGTTATTAAATTCATAGAGCTTTGTTGTTTGTTGTCGTAGGTGTACACAAGGGAATGTCACACAGTCGTTAATGTGGTAAAGATGTTAGTAAGGTAAGTGGTAGAGTCAATCTTCACCGAGTGAGTGTTGATTCTCTTCAGGCCTTTTGTTCAACTTCCATTGAGTTAGTTGCAAAAACCGTCTGAATTACCGATGAGTTTCGGTAGAATTACTCGGCCAGCGTTAAGCTTTAAATAGACTCGTTTTCCTCACAGTAGTATTTCTTTTCGGAGAGGAATGGCTGCTACGGATGCTCTACAGAGGCAGATTTAGAAGAAGGGTGCGCATTTCGTTACCCCTATTATTGACAAAAATACGTATAGTTCGAGGGGTGGAACACTTTTTTAAAGCGCGAAGGATGGGAAAACATCGGGGGTCCACCACCTTGTCAATAGGTCCAGGTTTGTATTGCACCCGACGTGGAATCTAAGAAAGGCAAACAAAACCTTCCTCTGTGGAAGTCTAATACTGTTCACGTTTTCATTGGATCTCTTCTATTTTGCAGCAATGATCCGAGACTGGAAGGACTCCTACAGAATGCTGTTCGTCGTAGCTTGCAGGATATGGGACGAAGATGCGTGCAAGAGTTGGAGAAACAAGTTCGCCCTGGATCTTGAATCTCGGGGCAGATGTTTGGTTTCCATTCTGGTAGTCCAGTCCTGCGTTAGATAGTTTTGGTGTACACGTATACAGTATGTCTTGACCTATAAGACTAGTAACTTGCTACAATCTGTTGTCCAGTTGAATTCACTTATTGATTGGCAACCTCATGTAATTCGAAGAGTGTAGTTGCCGTGTGATGCCGCGCAACTGGTGGAAGCTTCCCTTGTGAAAACGTTGGGATGCTCTTCTCAAAATTTGAATTAAAGTGCACCTAACCCCAAAATAGTTTTTCACTTAAATAAGTCTTTGCATCTGGTTGAAACGCAGTGCGCATTTTGCTCCCTTTTACCCAAATCTTGACTTTTTACAGGCTATATTAAAGAGTTACAAAATCTGGCCATCATTTGTTGCACGACCGAGCAAGTAAGGGGTATGGGTCTATTCCTGGTTTGACGTCACAAACGTCTTTGCCTGCATGTTTACAAAGACTTACTACAACGCAAATCGGTTTGTGACGTCAACCAGGAATAGACCCATACCCCTTACTAGTTCGGTCGTGTAACAGATGATGGCTAGATTTCGTAACTTTTACAGCCTGTAAAAAAATCAAGATTTAGTTATAAAGGCGCAGTGTGTTTGGAACAGGTGCAAAGATCTATTTAAGCCCAAAAATAAAATATTTTGGGGTTAGGTGCACTTTAAACCACCATTTGGGCGCGGTTCAAGCTATATTTGACTCCTAAAAGATACCACTTTCAAAAGGACAGACTGCATTTTTCTTATTATTTTTAGAGAAACCCTAAAAGATACCTTCAAGGCAAAAAAAACTGGCATTTTTGTCCTGAACACTCTCAGTGATGGCATGAGAGCAAAATCCCTAATGTACACCCCTAAAAGGAGACGACTAGCATCCCCGACTTATTCACATGGGAGTCTCCCCATGGGACTGGAAGAACCATTCGAAGAGTGTACATGTAGACACGGTGACAATTCAGCAGTGTATGATAATCAAATGTAAAAATCGACTCCGTGAAGTTTTGCTTCAGTCTGAGATCAACATTTCTCGAGTTAACAAAAACCGAACATAAACAAGCGCACACAAGTCACATTTGACGTCCTAAATTGGCGAACCCTCGCTTTTTCTCCGTTTTCCACTCATTTATTCTGCGAAACAGACACAACAAAAACCGTACATAAACAAGCGTAGGTGAGACTAAAGAAGAGCTCTCGCGAAGTGAAGTGAGTTTGATAACAGACCGCATCAAACATGTAAGTGATCTGATTTCCCATTGAACACTGTACCTCGGGCCATGTTCTTCCGTCTTTTCCAACTGGACAACAGTCTGAGTAATATTGGAAATACTTGTAGAAACAAACTAATACTTTATCCACCAGGCTGGTGATCGCTTTCCATTGAGTTTTCCTTTTTTAATGACCTTTACTGACGTTTTTAAATAATTGTCTTTTTTGTCTGTTTAGTGTTACACAGCATAGTTTTGGTTCGTAATAGCGGGCGTCAATCAACGTTGCAAGCAGCAGGCGTGTTAATTTGAGGGTGAAGTTTGTTTTTAAAAATCTTACTGTAGTGAGAGATATTTTAAATTCTTGTATAACTGTTTTCAAAATAAAGGTAAATTTATTCAAAGTGGTTTTCTATGGTAATGCACGTCTAAACATAAAGGTACATTCAAGATTTGCAACCAATGAATTGCAAGTAAATAACCGGCATTTTAAACAAATAGCAACCAGAAATACGGTGAGATTCCAAAAAAGCTCCTTCCAGTATAGGCCCCTTAAACTCTTAACGCAAAAACACTCCGTTAAGGTCTAAGCTTTTATTCTTAATTTTTATTTTGGTTTTTACAGCTTAGTTATTTGATTAGATAATTTTACTTATGTTTTAGATATTTCTTATATTTTTAGTGGTGAGATACGTTTAAACTAATTGTTAAGCGCTGTTGGATAGTGATAGAAATGGGACTATATAAATAACGTAATACCACTATTACTATTACTATTATTAGTATATACCACACAAGTGAAAAGTGCTTTTCGCGCGCGCTGATTGGCTAACTCGGAGGTGATTAGCCAAGTACTATTCACCTCCGCGCAGCCGAAGAAAAACAGAATGGCTTTTGTCGGCATATTGTCACAAATAAAGTTACTCCTTGGGCCGCTAGTTATTCAGCTTGTGTGGTATATACTAAACCAATTATTCACCTCAGTGTCGGTGAAAGTGGTGGATATTTACTTCCACTTCGGTGAATATTTGTTAATTATTATTATTATTATTATTATTATTATTATTATTATTATTATTATTATTATTATTATTACTATTACTATTACTATTACTATTACTATTACTATTACTATTACTATTACTATTAGTATTAGTATTAGTATTAGTATTAGTATTAGTATTAGTATTAGTATTAGTATTAGTATTAGTATTAGTATTAGTATTATTACTTTTATTGTTAATTCGCCCCTCCGAAGATAAGCCCGTTCCGTGTACTTTGTACAGGGCAGAAAAGGTTCCGGCGTCAGAGCAAAAGGATACTCTTGACGAGATGGGTTGAAAATGAATAGTATCACATTTTTTTAACAGAGAAATGGTGAAGCGCTCATTCAAGAAATGTCATAAATTGTCAACATCATGAAAGTGAGAATGCGTTAGTCCACATCCAAGGCATCAGTGAGTACGTCATGCCTGAATTCCACTTGGACACTTCCACTGACTTGAATGACACATTCAATGAGGGAGTTGACACTGTTGATTACAAACTCTCGGCGACAAGTCTGCCCTTTTTGTTGATATCATTTTTCTCGTGTGATCAGTGTACCCTACCTTATTATTATTGATTAATTGATGTTACCTCATTTTGAACTGAGCATTGCGTTTTCACTAGATTTGCGGTTGCGTATTGAGTTTGCATGGCTGAGTTTTCGAAAGATCTACGTCCTCAAGAGGAGTTTCAGTAAAAAATTCGTGCAAATTCCTGACATAAATTTCCTTCCAACTGTAATCGGTAGCCCAATCGATTTTTAGAAGCAAATTTCCCTCCAAAAAGTATAAGCGTAGCCGATTTGCGACGCAAATACCCCCGTATAAGCCCCTCCGAATATCATCCTCTCAAGAAGAGCCTTTGAGCTTGGGACTTTTTGTTCGGTTGGCGTTTCATTTCCTCTTCAAGTTAACTTGAGAATTAAATATATTTGGGAGTTGTCCGAATAAAATTAACTGACAATCAAGACGTGAATAGCAATTTCAACCTTTGCGCACGCGTCTCTAAAAGGTGGAGTGAATAGCCAATCAAAGACCAGAATCATTTAAATGTTCCCAGATTTTCGCTTCCGGTTTCGTCCGCAAGAGATCTGGGAATGACATTAGTTACACTGTTCGCCCTCGCTTTATTTCGACGATAGAAACATCGAGCTTAGAGTACTGTGTGAAAGCACAGTTAACAAAACCGAGTTGACTATTGCTCGTATAAAAGTAGTATATAAAAAAGTAGCAATATTTTGATCTAGTAGCCGGTTTATTAAAGCAGAACCAGAAACGCTTTTACATCCGATTGGTTAGTTTTTTAGCATTCCATTCTTAATGAATGGAAAAAAAGATGCGATGTAAAGCACAAAAATAGTGCAATTCGAGAATAAACTGAACTGCTGAGAGTCAATCAGATTGCAAGGATTACCGGTGATTTCAAAGTGGATGTAATAAAAAAACTAATCACCTTCTGGAATTTGGAATGGAACACGGTGTCTACTAATGTTAAATGGAAAAAAAAATAGGATTCCTCTGTTACATTTGCGGCATTACAACACCTAGCACCACACAAAAAAATAGAGACGGAAAATCTTCCCTTGACCAATACATTGTAAAGACGACTGTTAAATTTAATGAGTAATTAAGGGTGCGGTTTGCCTAGTACAGTGGTCCACGCACCTCAGTTACAGCCTCTGTAAAACCCCTCTACATTTTACAACTTAACTTTGGCTCTGATTATCCATCAGTTACTAGTAGCTCTTAAGTAACTTACGTTTTTTAACGAGCTTGCTAGCTCCTAAGAAAATCACAAGATTGATCACCACTAGATTACAAAAAAAAGATTGATCACTCGATTGATTGATTGACACAAGAAATAAGTTAAACCTCGCAAGTTAATTAGACATTGACCCATTTCGATCGTCTAAGGTTATCCCTTTGTGTCTCGCCTGTGAACCTTCCAAAACTAGGGAACTGCTATCCCCCTGCGCACACACTAATATGCATTCGCCCTTTTCTTAATAATCGGAATACGACAGTGCATATCCGCTCTTAGATAATGCTTGTTTCAACTAATCAGATGCGAGTGTTTACCATAGCAATATTATCATACACGATAATGATATTACTGTTGGACTGATTCTCTGTCTAATACGTGTAACCTATTAAGACAGAGATGCTCGAACTATTTGCGACCTCCATACTACCTATTAAAGTGTGTTCTCTGAATGTCTAGCAGTTCCACATTTCTACAAAAAGCTAGTTATTATTACAATATTATAATACTATAACATGGCTCCACTATATAAACTAGCGACTCCAAAAGACTATCATAATTTCGACTTAAAATTCGCTTTTACCTCGATTTCAAGCTATTATACAGCGCCTGTCATTCTCTGAAAATCCTTTTAAAACTCTATGTGAGTAGTCTTGTGTAAAGGGACTAAAATTAGTTATCATAAACAATCTACCCAAAACCTTTTGTTGCAGTAATCGCTCAAAACTACAGATAACAATAATAACATACGAATGTCCAGATCAGAGTGAGAAGAGAAGCGCGTGCATGACATTTGTCGCGAACGTGCTCTTCACAGACAAAAGAAGTGAGAGAGCATATCTTTCACGCAAAGAAGGTTGCACAGCAAAGTACTGCAAAGATCACTGATCTGTCGGCTGATAAAGCCCTCAACTTCAAAACTGAAAACCATCGTTTTCGAGGCAAGTGTTCATTTTCTTCTCAGAATATCTCTGCCCTGGGCTTTATAAGCCAATGCAACCTTCACTTTATGGCTTGGATATTTGTCATACAAGATGCCTTCCTCAGACGATGTACCTGGACAAAAAAAGTCAAGTCATTGTTTGGTTCTCTTAAATTGAGTCTTCCTTCCGTAAATCGTCCTTTCTAAAATAGAAAAAAGAGGTAAAGAAAACAGAATAAAATTAATTTGAAGGAATTCATCTTAGTTTTTGGTCCCCAAATTAGTGTTGACTTTTGTATGATTTGGTTGCGAACATAGTTAATAAAGCGGAATGGTTAGGAAACCCGGCAAACATCAAAGGAGCAAACAAAGATGCCAAGATTCATGTTGGAAGGTCCACGACCATGCAAAACCTTTTGTTTTGCGCTCATACACTATGCATGAGTTACGTAACCAACACATTTCTATTGGTTAGTTCCTCAGTACGGAGTAAACAACTATTGTGTTTTTTGCACGGTTTAAGGCCAAAAAAGCGAACAAAAACCTACAACAAAGAACTTTGTCGGGTTTCATAACCATTACCCTCTATTAACTATGTTGTGAAGGAAAGGGGGGGGGGGGGGGAGGAGGGGGGAGAGGGGGGAAGAGGGAAAAATTAATTTCTTACTCCAAAAAGGGGGCGTTTGCCTCAGAGAGAGGGTGGGTTAATAGAGGCAAGATTTAAGGAGTAAGATATTAAGTAAAAAAAGGAACTCTGTAGCTTTCTAAACAGAGTTTGCGATTGGCTCAGTAAACAATAGATACATCAATTAAACAATGTCCCAAGTGCTTGAAACAATAGAAGCTATAGGATACGTAATCAAATCGAAATACAGGTCTGGAAGAGGTGACCCAAGAACTTGAAATTGTAACTTAACTCGTTCAGGTGAAGAGTTATCGCACTGTTAACACCCCCAAACAGCGAAACAAACTTACTTTTGTTTTCCAAAGTCAAATGACACGTCATCTCCAATCAGAGTAAACGGTGCCCAGTCAGAAACCTTGGTAAAGCCGTTACCTCTCATCCACTTCATGGCCTGGTGAAGAGATTCACTGGCACTCTCCCCACGAACAAGATGTTCATAGAAACGACACATCAGCTGCTCTGTTGCTTCGTCATTTAACGCCCATAATGCCACCAGAACCGAGCGTGCACCAGATCCCAAGAACGCTCCAGCTATTCCAATAATTTCCTCGGATCTAATCTGTCCGCGGCCACTGTGACAACAGCTTAGTACCACCAGCTTAGCTCGCAGCTGAATTTGTGAAATGTCAGATACGGTTAGAAGATAGTTGTCTTCTTGTGGAATCACAGTAGAAGGGTCTAGAGGGGCAAGAGCTATTTCTCCTCTTTCAGCATTACCATGTGCAGCAATATGAATCAGACTTGCTGACATTATCATTTCAAGTACCGCTTGCTTCGTTGCGTACTGTCCTAACAAAGGCTGAACATCCAACAGTCGTCCAACCATCTCTGCTTCTTTCCTTGCACCAGGCAACGGTACGAACTTTCTACTGACACTTCCCCTGTAAATCACCTCACCAACTGTAGGATCACCCACTACCAGAGCACCAGCTTGACTGTGATAGCCTGCGGGACTGTCCTGAATGAGCTTGAGAGTCTTCAAGGAAGGAACGATGCGGATCCTGAAAGTTTCCGATAAATACTTCCCGCTTTTATCGTCGAGTAACGCTGCAAATGGAAGCAGACACAAGCCTCCTTCTGGAACAATGATGATGGAAGGCTCCTCGAGTAAGCCCGACACAGGATCGACGAGCAGTTTGTAACACCAGGTTAAAATCTGAAAAGAATCGGGTTTCGGCTCAATGTGATGTACAGACTGACCGTTGCAATCCTCTTCAGATAACATGCTATTAGCCATGACAGCAAAAACTGCATCCAAATTTGTAGCTAACTTGGCGGATGAAGTGTTGTTATCCACAGTTACTTTGCAGAACGAAATTGCTCCACTTGGCTTGAGAATCCACAAAAAGACTTCTTGACCACGACAAGAAATGTATAGACAAGTGCTATTACATTCTTTCTTCATGATTTCATCGATATAAGTCCACGACTGAGGATTACATGAAATTTCTCTTTCCATAGAATACTGAGTTGCCATCAAGTCTACCAGGGCTCTAGCCCGTCCCAGCTCTTCAACGTAAAGGGCACTAGTAGGATTTGCCGAACTGACGACTGGCAGTATACTATTTGGAGTAAGTGGTGTTGGTGGGTGTTCTTTTTGGGCCGTTTGCTCTTCACACTCCACGTGGTAGATAGAACCCCCAGTTTTTCCCAACACGGAGGTGTTGCTTGTGCTTTTTACCACTGCACTTAGGGAGTTCTTCTTTGCCTCAACAGATACCGAGAGAAACTAAAAACAACAAATTATGAAAGACTATGAAAGACTATGGCGTTGTCTCGTACCAAAAGAAAAATAAATGAATCAGGACTAATGGCAGCATGTAAGCCAACACCAAATAAGAAAAAAAACATGTTTAGGGATGTTTGGCTAGTTACTGGCTGCCATTAACCGTAATTTTCAAGTAAATTTTGATTTAGATTTGTAAGCCTGCTAACCGTGGAGCGGTCATTGTGCTAGGCAATAGGTAAATTGTTTCTTGCAAATGGCATCTGCAAGCAACTCGTCCCTTAGTTGCACGCTACTTCGATCCATCATTGCATTACTTTACAACCCTGGAGTGAATGGATAATAAGCCCAAAGCCAACGCAATCATTTTTTTTTTTCTATTCAATATGCATTTTGCAACGTAAATTGCAGAATAGGCTGTCTTGCTTTTGCTTACCTTCACTCCTGTCCATTTATAGGGGAGCCAATGGTCAAATACGCGTGCTGAAGACAAGAAGGGATTCATGCGAGTGTCAGACAAGTTTCATAATTTGATATCACTAGATTTGTTAAAGAGAATGTTGTAAAAAATGTATATTTTTAGTCATTAGTCAGGAACTTTTTGCAACTTGTTCTTGTATTTCTTTAGGGCGCGAAATGCCGGTTATTTACTTGCAATTCATTGGTTGCAAATCTTGAATGTACCTTTATGTTTAGACGTGCATTACCATAGAAAACCACTTTGAATAAATTTACCTTTATTTTGAAAACAGTTATACAAGAATTTAAAATATCTCTCACTACAGTAAGATTTTTAAAAACAAACTTCACCCTCAAATTAACACGCCTGCTGCTTGCAACGTTGATTGACGCCCGCTATTACGAACCAAAACTATGCTGTGTAACACTAAACAGACAAAAAAGACAATTATTTAAAAACGTCAGTAAAGGTCATTAAAAAAGGAAAACTCAATGGAAAGCGATCACCAGCCTGGTGGATAAAGTATTAGTTTGTTTCTACAAGTATTTCCAATATTACTCAGACTGTTGTCCAGTTGGAAAAGACGGAAGAACATGGCCCGAGGTACAGTGTTCAATGGGAAATCAGATCACTTACATGTTTGATGCGGTCTGTTATCAAACTCACTTCACTTCGCGAGAGCTCTTCTTTAGTCTCACCTACGCTTGTTTATGTACGGTTTTTGTTGTGTCTGTTTCGCAGAATAAATGAGTGGAAAACGGAGAAAAAGCGAGGGTTCGCCAATTTAGGACGTCAAATGTGACTTGTGTGCGCTTGTTTATGTTCGGTTTTTGTTAACTCGAGAAATGTTGATCTCAGACTGAAGCAAAACTTCACGGAGTCGATTTTTACATTTGATTATCATACACTGCTGAATTGTCACCGTGTCTACATGTACACTCTTCGAATGGTTCTTCCAGTCCCATGGGGAGACTCCCATGTGAATAAGTCGGGGATGCTAGTCGTCTCCTTTTAGGGGTGTACATTAGGGATTTTGCTCTCATGCCATCACTGAGAGTGTTCAGGACAAAAATGCCAGTTTTTTTTGCCTTGAAGGTATCTTTTAGGGTTTCTCTAAAAATAATAAGAAAAATGCAGTCTGTCCTTTTGAAAGTGGTATCTTTTAGGAGTCAAATATAGCTTGAACCGCGCCCAAATGGTGGTTTAAAGTGCACCTAACCCCAAAATATTTTATTTTTGGGCTTAAATAGATCTTTGCACCTGTTCCAAACACACTGCGCCTTTATAACTAAATCTTGATTTTTTTACAGGCTGTAAAAGTTACGAAATCTAGCCATCATCTGTTACACGACCGAACTAGTAAGGGGTATGGGTCTATTCCTGGTTGACGTCACAAACCGATTTGCGTTGTAGTAAGTCTTTGTAAACATGCAGGCAAAGACGTTTGTGACGTCAAACCAGGAATAGACCCATACCCCTTACTTGCTCGGTCGTGCAACAAATGATGGCCAGATTTTGTAACTCTTTAATATAGCCTGTAAAAAGTCAAGATTTGGGTAAAAGGGAGCAAAATGCGCACTGCGTTTCAACCAGATGCAAAGACTTATTTAAGTGAAAAACTATTTTGGGGTTAGGTGCACTTTAATTCAAATTTTGAGAAGAGCATCCCAACGTTTTCACAAGGGAAGCTTCCACCAGTTGCGCGGCATCACACGGCAACTACACTCTTCGAATTACATGAGGTTGCCAATCAATAAGTGAATTCAACTGGACAACAGATTGTAGCAAGTTACTAGTCTTATAGGTCAAGACATACTGTATACGTGTACACCAAAACTATCTAACGCAGGACTGGACTACCAGAATGGAAACCAAACATCTGCCCCGAGATTCAAGATCCAGGGCGAACTTGTTTCTCCAACTCTTGCACGCATCTTCGTCCCATATCCTGCAAGCTACGACGAACAGCATTCTGTAGGAGTCCTTCCAGTCTCGGATCATTGCTGCAAAATAGAAGAGATCCAATGAAAACGTGAACAGTATTAGACTTCCACAGAGGAAGGTTTTGTTTGCCTTTCTTAGATTCCACGTCGGGTGCAATACAAACCTGGACCTATTGACAAGGTGGTGGACCCCCGATGTTTTCCCATCCTTCGCGCTTTAAAAAAGTGTTCCACCCCTCGAACTATACGTATTTTTGTCAATAATAGGGGTAACGAAATGCGCACCCTTCTTCTAAATCTGCCTCTGTAGAGCATCCGTAGCAGCCATTCCTCTCCGAAAAGAAATACTACTGTGAGGAAAACGAGTCTATTTAAAGCTTAACGCTGGCCGAGTAATTCTACCGAAACTCATCGGTAATTCAGACGGTTTTTGCAACTAACTCAATGGAAGTTGAACAAAAGGCCTGAAGAGAATCAACACTCACTCGGTGAAGATTGACTCTACCACTTACCTTACTAACATCTTTACCACATTAACGACTGTGTGACATTCCCTTGTGTACACCTACGACAACAAACAACAAAGCTCTATGAATTTAATAACTGTCCGTGAATCGCGGACTTCCGGGGACTAGAATGGTGGCGTATGAATTTGCGTGCGCAATAAAGATGCGCAAAAACAATTAGCGTGAACGTCCTTTATTAAAGGGACCCAGTCAGCTTTTGGACCACGTTAACCTGGACCCGCGTTTTCTCACTTTGAAAATTTGAAACATGATATTTTTTTCATATGTAACCAACATCTCATTTATGTATTTTCGGACCGTAGCTCTTTTCAGATCCGATAAGCTGCGTTTTTAAAGCATGGTACTGGCCATGCGTTCAAATGTTTAGGCTGGCCTTGTCCAGCCACATTTATTTTTTGCTTTTTGAGACACCAAACGTGAAACTTTGTCTCCTTGCGCCTCGAAACACGTGCTGTGGCAACGCGTGTTTCGGGGAGTGGGTCCAAAGTACGGAACCTAATATACTGAATGGGTCACTTTGCAATTTATGTGCGTTGGCTCTTTGGTTGGCATTACATAACTTCGCTGCACATTACTGATGAGTCCCAACAAGGACGAAACAGCTGTCCACTGTTGCGATCCTGCTTTATCGGTTCTTGCTATGTTTGGTGTCTCAAAACATCTTTCGCGCAGTATCAGCCTTGCAGTTTATAAGTGTCTTCACAGTTTTGTTTGTTTTTGGGTGATAAGAACTTTTGTAGATCCTACGTTGGCAGCGTTTATCGTAAACAGTCCCTTGCAGTTTCTTGTTTCTCAACTCAAGAACGATTTCTGAGAATATTGCCCATAATGCCCATGTAAGGCCCCACCTAAACCTCCCACCCCCGCTCCAGTTTGCCATGTAATATATCAAACAAGAGAGACAGTGTTTCCATCGGATATCCAAACACCGAGAAGAGAGTTGAAAATACGACGCGCAACGGAGTATTTTTGACGAAATTCTAGGTGTTTGCATGCATAAGCGATGAAACACTGTCTCAAGTGTTTGATATATCTCCTCAATCGAAACAAAAACTAAAGAGTAAACGGAGAAGTAAAATCGTCAAAATCTATGCTAATTAAGACCGCGTATCCAAACCTCCTTCACGGTTGTGATTTTCTTGGTTTTAACTTGATGAATTATTACCGAGTTCGAGATATAATAACCCAAGTGATAACAACAAGCACTTGACAAGGAGGGTCATATAGCAGCTATCGTAAGGTCTCACATGAGTGGCTTGCTACCCTTTGACAGTTCAACAGAACAAACAACAGAAACAATGCCCCTAGCCCTAAAACAATAACAGCTGCTACAATGATAAAACAATAGCAGCGTAAGACAGCTGCTACACTTCTGGGCAAGGACTAGACATAGTTTTCGAAACATGGTTACCTGCTCTATTTCTTCTTTCTTTTTCTTGAGTCGTTCCATCCTTAAAGCGATCCACTCACTTTCTTTTCCACTGCAGCTATTTGCTTTCTTTTCTATGATATTGTTATTTTCATTGGGCGTTTTACACGGCGGACTATCAACTGTAAATGGTGACGTATTTCTGATTTCACAAGTTGCGGTTGGACAGTCAGTTATAGCAGGGGCACCGCTTACCGTGGGTAATAAACCACACGCCAACCCCACATTTTCGCTGCAAGTGTGTCTTTCTGTCATCACAGTATCTTTGTCACCAGAGAACTCACTGATGGCTGAAACATCACCTTGCAAAACCTTCAAAGAGTTGCTCTCTGGAACCACATTCACACTTGCTTGAGTAACTGTAGACGTGCTAGTTTTCTTGAAATATTTCCCGCGGTAGGCAGGTTGAGACGTCCTTTTGATATCGTGATTTAACAGTGCAGTGGTTGGTATGATAAGCTTGAGCGGCTTACGTGGTACTTTATAAGGACGAGATGCTTCTCCTGTAGAATCGGGGTGGGTCCTCTTGTTAGCAGAGCAAGACGTCGAATTGGAAGGCGTTTGTTCATTTCCACGAGCGGGTAAATCTAGTTGTTGAATTTCCCTCAAGTATTCACTTTGAGCATCGTTTTCGTTTTTATCTTCTACTTCTAGAACTTTATTTCCTGGCTGGACAGAACTCTTTGGCATGGACGTTTTCTGATCACTAAAACAAAAATCTCTATCCTCAGCAACAGCTGTCCCTGGAGTCTCACTCCTGTTGCTGACATTAGATCTTTTCCAGTTAGTCTCACTCCCTGTTAACTGAGTTGGTATCTGGTCTGTGCTAAGACAATGTTCATTAGGGACATAATTTTGTCTCAACGCCGATGGCGGCTGTATAACTATTAACCCATCACTTTTTGGAAGAGATCGCGATAGAAATGTATCTTGATGTGCATGACAAGAGGAAAGTAATGATTCTTTGCCAACGCTAGATTCACCGCTTGTTACACCAGAGTCGGTGCAATTATCAGGTCCTTCTTCAGAGCTTGCACTCTTAGGTGTACTTATAAACTTCACGACCTCTAGGTCATCATCATCAACGTGAGCTGCAAATGTCGTTTTCAAAGGAACATCACTAATGAAAGAACCATCTGGAAACATTGATTCCACGTGACCATCAGTATCTCTCCCATCCTTTCGTTTCTCTACTTCAACAGTCGAGATTGTTTCAACAACAAACTTTGACTGCTGATCATAATTAACTGGGCGATTGTTGGGGTTTTCGCACAGAGGCCAACCTTTTCCCAACGCTGTATCCAGAGATAAAGACCTCACAGGTCCCGCACTTTTATCGTTGGTTGCATAAAGTATGCGGGGTTTATGTTGAGTGCCTCTGTTAGTATAAAAGTCGTATGTCTTGGCAGCGGTCACATACACTACCTTAGGTTTTGCATCCATGGAGACAGTCACTGGTAAACTTTTCGCTCTCTTTTTGCTTCTTAACAAAGGCTTTGTATTTTGTTTGTCGCCTT